>JAZKJV010011371.1:0-96709 GCA_037367405.1 Ottelia alismoides
TGGTGATACGGTTATGGAAGTCGATTGGTCTGTGGGACAGATTCTCGATACGCTGCGCCGACTTAAAACTGGATGAAAATACACTCGTCCTCTTTACCAGTGACAATGGCCCTTGGCTTTCTTATGGCGATCATGCGGGCAGTGCGGGACCGCTTCGAGAAGGAAAAGGTACGATGTTTGAAGGTGGTTATCGAGAACCAACGATCGCTTGGTGGCCCGGTACCGTCCCCGCCAATCAGACTTGCGATGAACTCGCTTCAACTATCGATGTGTTGCCGACCGTTGCCAAATTAATCGGAGCCGAGTTACCCACACATAAAATCGACGGCGTTGATATCATGCCTTTGCTGAAAGGCGAACCCAACCGAAAGAGTCCCCATGACTTTTTCTATTGTTACTACTCTGGTGAATTACAGGCCATTCGTGACCGACAGTACAAACTCGTCTTTCCGCACAAGTATCGTTCACTCGACGGCGGTCCTGGAGGAATCGGGGGCACACCTGTCGCTTACAAACCGAAGCAAGCAGAGTTGGCTTTGTACGATTTAAAAGCTGATCCGGGAGAAACGAAAGACATCTCATCAGAGCATCCAGAGGTCGTTAAACGACTGCAAGCCGCCGCGGAAATTGCTCGGCAGGATTTAGGTGATGGACTGACGAAGCAACGCGGAGCGGGGGTAAGGGAGGTTGGCAAGCTGCAACGCGATGGCAATTGATGTCATTTAGCGTCTGGCTTGATCGATTAATGATGAAGATTTAAGGCTTATTTTCACAGGCGAGACGCCTATGCCACGGTTTCACAGGCGGGACGCCTATGCCACGGCCACTCTTTTAGATCGGTCTGGATTGAACGACCGGTTTTTCCTACCCTCCGGAGTGGGTTGTTTTCGGAAGCCTCGGTCGGATCAAGGATGTGAGACGGCGGCTCAAGGATTATTTATACGCGTGCGTGGTTTGCGGGATGGCGTTCACCATCTACCGTGTGGCTATCGCTCCGTTCTTAGAGCCTCCGGAAAGACCTGCGGTGGAATACGCGGTCGAACTCCCCGAAACTCCGCCAGACCCGGTACTCACGCAGCTTTTCCCTCCTGACGCGTGGCAACTTCGGGCAACCCGTCAATTGGCTTCGAAAGCCGGGACGTTGATACTTGAGAACCTGACACAGGTAGATGGTAAGACGCTCAAGCTGCAGCCAGTGACGCTCATCGTCAAAGGTGGTGACGGAAAGCGTCCGATGCTCATCGAAGCACCCGAGGCAGAGGTTGAGTTTGCCGGTTCACTCGATGAACTTGGTTCAAGCGATTCACCGATTTCTACCGGACAGCTCAAAGGGCAAGTTACTATTCGTGTTCCTCCGTCAAGTGCGACGGCCGATGACGCTTTGTATGCCGTCGCAAACAATGTCTGGTTCAATCATCGAGAGATTAAAACGACTGAAGCAGTTCGGTTGAAGTTAGGTACCACCGAAGCGGTCGGTCGCGATTTGACGATCCATCTAGGCAACAGTCAGGGCAAATCGGAAGGTTTGAGCCTTGATCGTTTAGAGCTGATCTACCTTGATTCTTTGAAGATGCCGTTAAAGCAAGGTGGGCTTTGGCAACCTTTGAACTCGTCACTACCCCAACGTTTGCCAACCGGTCCAACAGATTCTCCGCCAGAAGGCATGTTGCGGGTTGTTTGTGAAGGGGGACTTAAATTCAACTTTGCAACCTTCGTGCTCGACCTTCAGGGGAGACAAATCAAAGTCACTCATCAGATTCCAGGATATCCAGAGGATTCGATTCGATGTGAACGCCTAACAATGCGCTTGTTCGATCCAGAGCAAACGCATGAAGAGCGTCCAAAATGGGCTAGGTTTGTTCGCAGCATTGAAGCGATTGGACGGCCGGTTACGATACAAGCTCCGACGCTAATGGCAGAAGGAAAAGCCGAAGTCTTGTTGATTGACTTTGCGCATTCAGAAGATGAAGCGTTACTTGATCTCTCGGGAAAAACCCAAGTTGTGCTGGCCCATCGCGGCTTTCGTTTTACCACCCCTCGTCATCTTGTTTATCGATTTCAACAAACGGTCCCGGAGCGCATCGGAACTTTGATCACTGAGGACGGTGGCGAACTCGCTGTCGTCAATCACGATGAATTGCCGCTTAAATCATTGAGATGGTCGGGGCGATTGAAACTCACACCGGATCTGAAACAGGCCCAACAGCGAGTTCTCGAAATCAATGGTGGGTTCATCGCAGAAACAACAACGGGGGGAAAGATAAGTGGCGATCGACTTTACTTTGAGTTTTTGCAACAAGCGTTAGAAGCAAATGCAGCCGAACCGGATGCTGCTCCGAAGTTTAGTTTCCAACCTTTACGATTACACGTAAGTGCAACGGGAAGAACGATTGCCGAAAAGGGGCGTGTCAAATTCGACTTGCCTGAAGGTTATTTGGAACACGAGCGCATTGACCTTTGGTTCAAACATGTTTCACCGGAGAGTCTCCCTAAAGATAGCGAACCGCTGCTGGCTTTGAATCGACCCACGGGAGCACCGTTGCACCAATGGGTTGCTGAACCGGCGCCAAAGCCGGCTGAGACTCCAGCTGCGACGATCAATCGACCGCGACTTGTAAGTGAATCACTGGGTGGTGAAATCACGTTGGCCGGAACACAAATCGTGTCCTATGACATTTCTGCGAATAAACAGGTCAGCGTCGACTATTGGTCAGAGCAAGTGGACGGTCCGCAGTTGATGAACATCCGAGGTGATGATCTACGCGTCATCGAATCGCCACAGACTTCTTACTTACAAGTCAAAGGTGAACCAGCACGTATCGCTTATGCCGATGGATATGCCGAAGGCATGATCATGGGGCTCAATACCCAAGACGATGTGTTCTGGATCGATCGAGAAGGGGAGATCAAAGTTCCGACTCCGCTTATTGCTTCGCAGTCGGCGGAGACGGCAATCGAGGTTCCACCTGGGAATGGACGATCCCACCCCAATTCCGATTTCAAGGGCGTATGGTCTTGCAGGGACGCGTGATGGAAGCGGCGGGGGTGCAAATTCAAGGTGCAGGAAGATCAGATCGAAGCGGACCGGTATGGCAATTCGCGACGCATGGTGATTTGCTTCGAGTAACGCTGAATGATTCCTTACAGCTACGTCGAATGCGTAGTCGAACAGTTAAACCTCAAATGCAGCTCGTCTCGCTCATAGGAGGTGTCGTGGTTGACGCAAGTCATTGGCTCGGTGAAACGCGTCAGAGTCGCCATCGCTTAGAGACAAGTCAGATTGATATCGAACCGTTGACTTCTCTTGTGCATGGCGCTCCGGGAAACTACCGCATGTGGTCGCGACGCGATGAGCAGCCCGATCCTGCAAACCCAAATAAATCGTCCTTCTTGGGCGATGCCCCTTTAATGACGACGCATTTGATCTACCATCAAAGAATGCAGGGTAACTTGGCCGCAAAACGTTTGGATTTTTTTCGTGAGGTTCGTGTGGGTATCGGACCAACATCAAACTGGGATCAATCCCTCGACGTGACCAAGATGGAGGTGCCGCTCGCGGGGCAGGCGTTGCTGAGCTGTGATCAATTGAGCATGTTTCAACCGCCGAGCATTGTAGGAATCGGAACGCAGCTGCGTGCTCCTTGGGAAGTCGAAGGACTCGGTGGGGTTGGATTTAAAGGGCAATCAGATAAAGGTTTGTTCTCGGCGACTTGCAATCGTTTCAGCTATGCCTCGCAGAAAGACTTGTTGATGCTCGAAGGGCAGCCTTCAGCGCCTGCCGTTTTTACGCGCCAAGTCATCGGTGCCCCAAAGAACGATGTGTTCTACGCGCAGAACGTTACCATTCGTCCTCGTGAAATGGAAGTCGTTGATATTCAATTGCAAGGAGCCAACATCGGCAATCTCCCAGAGGGCTATAACTTGCCTCCAAAAGCACAGGCCGAGCCCGCAAATCGACGCAGGAACTTTTAGATGTTACGTCCGAACAAGCTTTCGCCGTACGTTTGGTATGATGAGACCATCGCTCCTGGTACCGACAAAGCCATTCACTTAGCCGTTAGCGAAAGCTATAGCGGGATGACCATTCGGATTCCCGTGTACATTCGCAGAGGTATCGAAGATGGCCCGGCCTTGTTTGTGACCGCCGCGTTACACGGCGATGAACTCAATGGTACGGGAACCATCCGCGAGATTATTCGGCGCGAAGAGATGCGGCCTCAGTCCGGAACGTTAGTGCTCGTGCCTGTGGTGAATATTCTCGGATTCGATCGACATAGTCGATACTTGCCGGACCGGCGCGATTTGAATCGATGCTTTCCTGGTTCAAAAAGTGGTTCATTGGCCGCTCGTCTTGCGCGGACCATCTTTCAGCATATTGTCAATCGTTGCGACTATGGAATCGACTTGCATACAGCAGCCGTACGGCGCACGAACTACCCCAACATTCGAGCCGATATTCGCGACGAGCGAGTACACGCTTTGGCGCAGGCATTTGGCTCGGAAGTCATATTGAATACTCCTGGGCCTGAAGGATCCTTTCGTCGCGAGGCGTGTGCAGCAGGATGTCCTACCATCGTGCTGGAAGCGGGTGAAGTGTGGAAAGTGGAACCAGCCGTAGTGCATTGCGCGTTGCGCGGAGTACGAAACGTGATGCTCAATTTGAAGATGCTCGAAGGCGAACCTCAAATGCCTTCGTTCCAAGCGATTGTTACCAAGACAAAATGGATGCGCGCTGAAAAAGGTGGTTTCTTGCAGTTCCATGTCTGCCCTGGTGATGTCGTACGTGAAGGTACGCCTTTAGCGACTCATACCAGTTTGATCGGTGAGGAACGCACTTCGATCTGCGCTCCTTTCAACGCTTTGGTTTTGGGAATGACAACACTACCGGCAACGAGCCCAGGGGAACCGGTATGCCACCTCGGGCGATTAGATCATAGTCTCGATGAAATCGAACAGTTGCGGCGCGGGGCATCGCAAGAGTCGATTGACTATCGCGTGCGCGGCGATTTAGCAACAGGCCTCATGGTTGTTGAACCTCGGCTTAGTCCCATGAACCACTAACGCTTTTGTGGGCAGAGACCTATGGATTGGGTTATCGCTTTACGAAAGTTCACTCTGATAGCAAGCTGTATCTACGCGCTTTGCAGTGCGATCGGTTGCCGAATGAGCAGCCCGATCGTCGTATGGCATCCCCCTGTGGCTGCGGGTCTTGAAAGAGGAACCATCGCGATCGCGCCGTTGAGCGGTTCTGCTCAGTTGATTGCTCCTCTAACAGATGCTTTGCTAGCCGCGAAGCCACAGAATGGATTTGATGTGATCGATCCTTCGTCGTTGATGAAAAGGTCGGAGATCCAAACCGTTGCATATGCCGATGGTGAATCAAGCGATCTTATTGCATTAGCGGCTGCTCGGCGGCAAGGTGCAAAAGTGTTGATGTGGGGCGAGGTGTTATCAAAACCGGATGCTCCAAGTCCGAACATAAATCGCCCTTTCATCGCGGATGGTCGACTTTCAATTGCGTGGCGATTAATCGATGTTCCCTCCGGTCAAACGATGACGACCCATACCGTAACGATCAATAGTGCAGAGGCCTTGCGAACTTATCCTGATTTGGCTGCCCAACAGACCGATGAGATGGGCATTCTTAATGTTGCCGCTTCACGAGCGAGTTGGCGACTCGTAGAACCCTATGTACGCGAGGAGAAAGCCGTACTGGTGTTACCCTGGGTGAGTCGCGGTGCGAGTGGTATTCGCAAAGGGAATGCTTATGCGCGTCAAGGACGATGGGCAGAGGCCCAAGCGGAATGGGAAGCCGTCCTGGCAAAGCATCCCAAGAGCCATCCCGCGCAACACAACTTGGCCGTCGCGGCCGTCGCGAGACAAGATTTCGATGATGCTCGCGTTCGCATTCTGCAAGCGATGGAATGGAACCATGCTTCAAGTTATCAAGAGACGTTTGGCTGGATTGAAGCGAATCGACGGCGTTATCACGCGGCGTTCAGCCTTCCCGACCCGGAAGATGGTTGGCCAATAAACTCGACTCCGTAACAATTTGCGGTTATTTCACTCAAGTTGCTCTTCACCTTGGTGCTACGAACTTGATAACACCCCGATTGTGGCGCGGGTGTCGCGCTAGTTTCCAATTGAACTAAACGTTGAGCCGCTTTTATGCAACCTATTCGATGGCTGCAAATCGTTATCGGACTTTGCGTGCTTGGCTGTAGCGCGAAGGTTCAAGCGCAGTCACCGCCAGGGGTTCCAACGTATACGGTTCCCTTCGGGCGTTGATCAGTTACCGCCGCCACCCGACGCGAACTATAGCGTGGCGCCAAACGGCTCAACGGGGCCTCTTCCGGCACCACAAAACAACTTGCCCCTCAACGCGCCTCCAGCGCCCAATCCTCCTCCGTTTATCAATGGAATTCCGGCTGATCCGCCAGCGCCACCGGCGCAAGCGGTCATACCGGCTGAAAGTGCGCTTGCAAAAAGCGTCAATGCTCCGATCGAACCGGCTCCCGTTGAGACGATTGTCCACCCTTGGTGGTCGCCCGCGGTTTGGGGTCCCTCTAATTGGTTTCCCGAAGGTTGGGAACAATAGCTTCGAAGTCGGATTGAATGGCTCCGAGGGGAATTCGCAAAGTCTTAGCTTCTTGGTCGGAACCAAACTAAAGCGAGTCACAGAGATCGATACGTTCTTGGTCGATATCAATCATCGACATACCGAAGCCAACTCGGTTGAAACACAGAACAATGCTTTTATTGGATCGGACTATGATCGTTTGATCGGCAAGAGCATGTGGAGTTGGTTTGCTCGGCAAGGTGTTGAATATGACGAATTCAAAGCGTTCGATATTCGATACAACGTCAACGCCGGTTTGGGGTACTATTGGATTCGCGATCCCAGTATGAGCCTCGTAACTCGCTTCGGTGCTGGTACTTCACGAGAATTCGGCGGCCCTGACGATGAGTGGAAGCCTGAAGCGGTGTTTGGCGTTGAATCCAACTACCAAATGAACGAGCGGAACAAGCTTTACGCGAAGATCGACTACTTCCCGCAGTGGAATGATTTCAGCGACTATCGTTACGTAAGCGATGTGGGCTGGGAAATGCTCGTTGACCAAGAAAACAATTTAAGCTTAAAGATCAGCGCAACCAACCGATACGATAGTACTCCCAACGGGCGCAAGCCGTCTGACTTAAACTACGCGCTCTTGCTGCTGTATAAGTTTTAGAGTAGCAGAGTAGCAGAGTAGCACCGTTGTCCCAACGGTAGTATTCGCGCCTGTAAGGTTCGTTCCGACTTTTACGCCGCCGCGCGCGAATTGGGAGTGTAGCACCGTTGTCCCAACGGTAGTGTTCGAGCTTGTAGGTTTGTTCTTACCTTTACGCCGCCGCGCGCGAATTGGGACAATTGCTCTACAAAGCCAACGGAAGTGTTCGAGCCTGTAAGGTTCGTTCTTACCTCAAAGCCACCGCGCGCGAATTGGGAGTGTAGCACCGTTGTCCCAACGGTAGTGTTCGAGCTTGTAGGTTTGTTCTTACCTTTACGCCGCCGCGCGCGAATTGGGACAATTGCTCTACAAAGCCAACGGTAGTATTCGCGCTTGTAGGTTTGTTCTTACCTTTACGCCGCCGCGCGCGAATTGGTAGTGTAGCACCGTTGTCCCAACGGTAGTATTCGCGCCTGTAAGGTTCGTTCCGACTTTTACGCCGCCGCGCGCGAATTGGGAGTGTAGCACCGTTGTCCCAACGGTAGCGTTCGCGCTTGAAGGTTCGTTCTTGCCTCAAAGCAACCGCGCGCGAATTGGGACAATTGCTCTACAAAGCCAACGGTAGCGTTCGCGCTTGAAGGTTCGTTCTTACCTCAAAGCCGCCGCACGCGAATTGGGACAATTGCTCTACAAAGCCAACGGTAGTATTCGCGCTTGAAGGTTCGTTCTTACCTCAAAGCCGCGCTACGCTACTTCTCAAAGTCACCCGCAACGGCAATGACCAAGTCTTCCGGTTTTGAAATACTTGCGCAGTGCCGCGTTAACGTCGGCAACCGTCGTCTTCGAAATCGCTTCTTCAAAGTCCGATTGATAACGCATCGTACGGTTGCTAAAGAGCGATTGTGCAAGCAGAGCGACGAGTGCATCGTCCTTGGTACGTTGTACCATCTCGCTTTGCAAGAAACCTTCTTTAGCACGCGCAAGCTCATCTTCCGTGATGCCTTCTTCAAGCAACTTCTTAAACTCTTCACGCATCACTTCGACCAAACGATCTTTGTTGGTCGGGTTCATGATCGCGTATACGGTTAACTGAGTTCGATCATCACGGGGGTTGCCGACAAGATTCGAGCGAACGCCATAGGACAATCCTTCCTTTTGACGAACTCGATCGCCCCAGGCGACTGCTCAAAGCCCCGGCACCGAGGATGTAATCCCCCATAACCAACGCTGGATAATCTGGATGAGCGTCACTGATGGGGTATTGTTGCGAAGCGAAATAGAACGCATTCGCTTTGTCTGGAGTTGCAATCGTATCAAGCGATCCTTTGACGTTCGTCACGGCCGGACGATCTACTCGCTTGTATTCAACTTCCGACTTCCAATTGCTCAGCGAATCACTGAGTGCCTTTTTAACTTCATCTGGATCGAAATCACCAACGATTGCGAATTCACCGCTTTGATTGCTCAAATACTTTTGGTGCAATTCTCGGATGGATTCAACCGTAACGGTCTTGTAACGGGAAATCGATTCTTCGAAAGTTGGCACATAACGCGGATCATCCGTAGGATACGGCGCTAGTTTCCGACGAACGGCTTGTGATGCACGCGCAGTGGGTTCGGTCATGCTGCTCTCGATATTCGTTACGACTTCACGGCGTAAAACATCGAGTTCGTTCGCTTCTAAAGCGGGTGATCGCAAGATGTCGCTTACAAGTTTCAGAACTTCAACCAAGTTTTCACGCTTCGTGTTAACGGAGACTTGAACCAACCCCGTTGTGCCCGAGACACTAATGCTGGATCGCAGACGAGCAAGTTCATCTTGCAACTTTTGATACGAGAGATTTTTCGTTCCTCGCTCCATCAAATCGGGTAACAGGTCGCATTCAGTGCTTCGACCTTTGAGAGTCTCCAAGTTGCCATAGCGTAAACTCAGTGAGAAAGAGACGGATCCGCCACGGGTTTTCTTGGGGACCATCGCATACTTGATTCCCCCGACAAGGTCACCACGCTCGGTGCGGTTTTCAATCGCCAAAGGAGCGACGTCAAATGATTCCCCTTGCTGAACATCACCGCGTCCGGAGTAGTCCGCCAAAAGCGTCTTTAAGTTAGGTGCTTCGGGAATGCTGATGCGTTCGCTCGTTTCGGAGGGAATGAATAGACCAACAGTTCGATTGTTGCGCACCAGATACTTTCTTGCGGCCGCTTGAACCTCTTGCGCCGTAACCGCTTCAACACGATCACGATAGAGGAAGTACAAACGCCAATCTCCTTGGGCAGCCCATTCGCTAAGCGAGATGGCTAAGCGCGCGGTATCATCCGCTTCGAGATCGCGTTCCTTCAAAATTTGTTGACGCGCTCGTTCGACTTCTTCTTCGGTTACTGCAGTTTTTTCAAACCCGTCTTCAAGGACACCCAGCATCGCTTGACGTGTTTCTTCGATCGAATGATCGGCCTGGCAACTGGGCCATCACCATAAGCAGTCCTGGGTCATGCAGTGCAAAGGAAAAAACACTAACACGACTCGCGAGCTTCGACTCCTCGACAAGTTTGCGATACAAACGGCCGCTCGGTTCATCGCCAAGGATGTAGCTGAGCATGTCCGTTGCCACATAATCCGGATGGCTTCCAGCCGGGATATGATAAGCTGCACCGACTAGCTGTGTTTCGCCTACGCGTCGCAGCACTACGGTTCGTTCTCCGTCTTGCGCAGGTTCCGTGGTATAGGTTCGATCGATCGGTTCCTCTGGAGATTGCAAACTTCCGAAATATTTTTCAGTAAGTTCGAGTGCGTCATTCGTTTCAAATTGACCGGCCACAATCACCATAATGTTGTCTGGGCGATAGTACTTACGATAGAACCGGCGCAGGTTCACCACGGGAACACGTTCAATGTCACTGCGATTCCCGATTGTGGAACGGCCATAGTTATGCCATTCAAAGGCGGCCGATGTGATTCGTTGCATCAATACTCGCTGAGGACTGTTCTCTCCCGCTTCAAACTCATTGCGAACGACGGTCATCTCACTCGCCAGGTCTTCACCTTTGATGAAGCTATTGAGTAAACGATCGGACTCAAGCTTAAGCGCAAACTCCAGGTTCTCTCGTCCTGCCGGCAATGTTTCGTAATAGTTTGTGCGATCGAGCCAGGTCGTTCCGTTGAAGTCGGCACCGCGATCTTGCAACAGTTTGGGCACTTGGGGATGAGTCGGCGTGCCTTTGAAAAGCATGTGCTCGAGCAAGTGGGCCATACCGGCTTCACCATAACCTTCATGACGGCTACCGACGAAGACCGTCATGTTGACCGTCACCGTCGATTTCGTCGGATCAGGAACCAAGAGCACACGTGCCCCGTTCGATAAGTGATATTCGGTCATCCCTTCGACCGAAGTGATTTTCTGCGGTTTATCGGCTAATGCGACTGCGGCAACGGACACAACAAATAACCCCCAAACACAAGAAGTCACGGATCGAATCACATGGCCGGTTTCCCGCATCCGAGGAAGGGGACCATGCGAACAATCAGCGTTGCAAAAGGTGAGAGAACTCAAGTTACACTCCTCAACAGGATAGGTACAAATTTCGGTACCTTCAGACGGGACACCCTTGATTGTAGACCATAGAACAACGAATGATCGAGCGGGGGGAACTCGGTTGGTTTCTGGATTGCAAACCCCTATAATTCTGTTCGTTGTTTTCTAATGAAACCGCATTGTTTCCGCGGAACTTGTGCCGGCAAAAGATAGCTCAGGGGTGGCCACATGTACGATCTCATCGCTGACAACCCCTATGCAATTTCTCTATTGCTGGCTTTCTGCTCTCTGGTCAGTTTTGGCATTTGGGTGAAAGCGGGTGTTCGCCCTGCTGGCATTGTCGGACTTCTCTTCCTCGCTGGGATCCCCGTGTTCATGTGGCTTGAGGATAAGCTCGTGACCGACAAAGAAGTACTTCGAGAGATGATCGAAGAGATGGCCCAGGCGGTGGAAGCAGAGGACTTTGACCAGATCTATAAACACATCGATACCAATGCCAGTAACGCTTTAGCATCGGCCAAGTCGGAGTTGACTCGGTATCGTTTCTCTGACGCTCGCATCACTGGCTATCGCGATCTAAAAGTGCGAAGTGATCTTAACCCGAGCGAAGCCCTCGCGGACTTTACTGCCGTTGCTGAACTCGAAGGGCCGGGTACACGCACCGAGTCAATTCCACGCAGGGTGCGGCTTGCGTTTCGCAAATTTGGCACTGAATGGAAAGTTATCGGATTTGAACATCTGCCCCCTGTCGGCAAAACAGACGGTTTCGCTGGGACCGGTGGGGAGATTCCCGAGTGGATGAAATGACAGAAGTTTGAAGTTTGAAGTTTGAAGACACTTAACTCATTCTCGTTCAACTCAAACTTCAACGCTTACTTCCAACCGAGGGCTTGGTGCTGCAATTCAGTCAAGGATGTGATGCCTTCGCGGGCCATCTTTAAAAATTGAGTAAGCTCGGTTTCATCAAAGGTTGCTTCTTCGCCTGTCCCCTGTATCTCAACGAACTTTCCTGAACCTGTCATCACGACATTCATGTCGACTTCGGCGTCCACATCGGCCACGTAATCTAAATCCAAGACCAAGCCATTCGCAGTTCTGCCAACGCTGATGGCAGCGACTGAATCATTGAGCGGTCCACGACCCGGAATAGGATCGAGACCCGCTGCGGTCAAAGCATCGGCCATGGCAATGAAGCCACCGGTGATGCTGGCTGTGCGCGTACCCCCGTCGGCTTGAAGCACATCGCAGTCGACTGTGAGTGTTCGCTCACCGAGTTTCGCAAGGTCGATGATCGCACGCAAGCTGCGGCCAATTAATCTCTGAATCTCTGTGGTGCGGCCATCGACTTTGCCGCTGCGTTCACGAGGTTTTCGCGTTGCCGTGCTATGGGGCAACATGTTGTATTCTGCCGTGATCCAGCCCTGCCCTTTGCCGACGAGCCATGGCGGAACATCTTTACCGATCGATGCTGTGCAAAGCACCACCGTATCGCCGGATCGATACAGCACGCTTCCAGGAGAACTCTTGAGCCAATGACGATGGATCTCAACAGGACGATGATTCATAACGAAGTCAATTCAGGTAAAGCTCGTGCTCAATGAAATGGTGCTCGTAATCTTATGCAAGACCCTCCCCGGCCGCTACGGCGTCCGACCCTCCCGCAAGCGGGCGGGTGGCTGAAAAAACGTGCAACATCAAAATCGCCAGACGGTGGAATCGATGGTTTCGGTATTCATGTATCCCAGCTTGCCTTGAGTCGATTAACCCAGTGAAGCGCGGATCCATTCAGGAGCGAGCATCCAAGCCAAAAGGCCATTCTGGCCATGCATGCGATTCTCGGCCTGATCAATAATGCTGCTGTTTGGACCATCAGCCGCTTTATCGGTGATCTCTTCGCCGCGCACGGCTGGCAAGCAGTGGAGTACGCGTACGTGTTTGGGTGCCGCAGCGATCAACGCTTCGTTGACTTGATACTTGGCGAAGTCCGCACGGCGTTTCGCTTGTTCGGCTTCTTGTCCCATGCTTGTCCAAACATCGGTATAGATGACATCTGCACCGCCGACCACATTGAGCGGATCACGCACTTGTTCCACCTTTGCTTTTGGATAGGCCTTCTGAAGCCGTTTAAGCCAAGGTTCGTCAAGTTCATATCCTTTGGGGCAAGCCAAGGTAAAACGCATGCCTGTCATCGCACTTGCCAGAGCGAGCGATCGCGCGACGTTGTTGCCATCGCCAACGAAGAGAACATGGCATTGCGATAAGTTCTCGAACCATTCCTGGATCGTGAGCACATCCGCGATGGCTTGGCATGGATGACATAGATCGGTAAGTCCGTTGATCACATGCAGTGCGTCGTACTTAGCAAGTTCTTCCACTGTTTCATGGGATTTGGCGCGGCAGACCACAGCGTCCAGGTACCGACCAAGTACGCGAGTGAAGTCGCTCGGTGATTCTCGGTTACCCCAACCTACATCACTGCCGAGAAACAACGACGTGCCACCAAGTCGCGCGATGCCTGCTTCAAAACTCAATCGAGTGCGCAAGCTAGGTTTCTCAAACAACAGTCCGATGACGCGACCTTGCAAAATCTGCGGCACGTCACGTTTTGCAAACTTACGTTTGAGCAAAGCCGCTGCGCGCAAGATCAGTTGCAATTCTTGAGGAGTAATGTCGAAAAGGGATAATAAATGACGCATGAGCACTCCAAACAATTATTTAAACGGAGTTGCTAAATGGGGAGAGAATGTCGGCGCTTTGGTTTAAGTTTCCACCATCCGCCGCGCAGCGGTTTCAAGGGATTCCGCCAGAATCTGAAGTCCTTGATCAGCTTCTTCGATCGTTAGGTTCATAGCAGGTAACAATCGAAGCACGCAACCTTGCGTGCAGTTAATCAATAAACCACGTCGCATGCACTCTTCAACCACGGGTGTGCCTTCGACATCGAGTTCGATACCGATCATGACACCTGCAACACGCACTTCGCGTACGAATTCGAACCGTTCTTGCCAGCTCGTCAACGTGTTTCGGAAATGAGCATCCAGTGATTGAGTATGTTCAAGCAAGCGGTCGTCTTCAATCATTTGTAGAGCAGCGATGCCAGCGACTGAAGCCAATGGATTACCTCCAAAGTGGCCGCGTGCGTTCCCGGCTTTAAAGCTTTTGCTATTTCTTTACGTGCTAACATCGCTCCGCCGGCGACTCCGGCACAGAGACTTTTGGCAAGGGTTATTACGTCGGGTTCGACACCGAAGTATTGATAACCGAACCATGATCCAGTCCGGCCACAACCGGTCTGAACTTCATCAAAGATTAACAACAGTCCATGTTCATCAGCGATTTCTCTTAAGCCGGCGAGAAAACCTTCCGGCGGAATGCGGACGCCACCTTCCCCTTGAATCGGCTCGACCATAATCGCACAGGTTTGCGCATCGACCATCGAACGCACTGCATCGAGATCGCCAAACTCACAATATTGAAAGCCGGCCAGAAGCGGGCCGAGGCCTTCATGATATTTTGGCTGCGCTGTTGCAGTTAACGAGCCCAATGTGCGGCCGTGAAAACCTCCGGTGAACGTGATGATCTTGTAACGGTCTGGGTGGCCATTGAGGCGCGCAAGCTTGATTGCGGCTTCGTTCGCCTCGGTGCCACTGTTGCAAAAGAAAGCCTGCCCGCCAAAACTCCGCTTGCTCAACATCTCCGCCCACCGTCCTTGAGCTTCCATGTACCAAGTGTTCGGAACATGAATCAGCTTTGCGACTTGTTCTTGAACGGCTTGAACCACGGGCCGTGGACAGTGTCCCAGCAGATTACAGCCCCAACCGGGAAAGAAGTCGAGATATTTGTTGCCTTCGCTATCCCAAACCCAAGATCCTTCACCGCGCACTAGTGCTACTGGGTATCTGCGATAATTGCCGATCACATACTCTTCAAACAATGCTTTGGTTTGCTCAAAACTAATTGGATCTCGCTGGGTCATGTCGCGATTCCTCGTGTTGAAATTTTGTTTCGGTAATGCTTGGGTTTAGCAAAGCTGTGTGGGTTAAATCTTCTCGAGCCGATTTTGTCGCGAGAAAGTAGATCCATCGACTAATGAACCGGGGAATGATGCAAAGGTGCTGGTCGCTGTCGAATTAACTCGGTTCCAACACCGCGCGTCGTGTAGATTTCGAGCAACAGTGAATGGCGAATTCGTCCATCGATAATGTGAATCTTGCCTACGCCGCGACCTAAAGTTTCCAGGCACGCTTCTACCTTCGGAATCATCCCTTCCTTAATCACACCTCTCGCAATCAAGTCTCGTGCTTCTTCGCCGGTCAGTGATGTAATCACGGACTGCGGATCATCTTTATCTAAACGAACGCCATTCACATCGCTAACAAACACAAGCTTCTCGGCCCCAAGTGCTTGAGCGACAGCCATCGCCGCCGTATCTGCATTGACATTTAGCTTGCCGTCGTCGGCGTCAAAACACATTGAAGGAATGACTGGTACTTGATCGGTATAGGTGAAGCTCTCAATCGTTTGGCGATCAACTTCCGTTACATGTCCTACATATCCCAAATCGATGGGTTGCCCATCGGCTTCGTCAATTCGAAGCACTTCACCACGCAAGACACAAGTCGAGCGAAAGTTAAGCGGAACGGCGCGACCGCCGAGTCGCTCGATTTGATCGACGATCCGTTCACAAAGTTCAGTGGCCAGCACCTTTTCTACGATTTTCAGTGTCTCGCTATCGGTAACCCGACGCCCTCGAATAAATCTCGGTTCGATTCCGGCTGCTTCGAGCGATCGACTTATCGCTTTGCCTCCCCCGTGAACGATGACCGGCCGCATCCCGACCGACTCCATAAAAATCACGTCCAGGAGCAGGTGATTCAGTGACCGTTCATCATCGAGAAGACTTCCACCGAGTTTAATGACGGTGGTCTTCCCGCGAAAACGACGGATCCAACCCATCGCTTCGATCAACGTATCTGCCTTGGCGATCGCTTCGTCCACGTCGACACCGGCTCCAAATCAAGTGGGGAGGAAAACCCGGAAGTATATCGAAGGTTCTCAATTTTGCTCAAGGGTGGAGGGTGCCGCATAGCCAACCCAGCGTGAAGTTCCTACAGTGTGCTTTTCCAAGCCCTTGATCGCTTTTCCAGGAAAACAGGATTCGTGGAAATGAAAAACCAGGTTGCTGCCCCAAAATCATCTGCGCGTGTCGCCCTTATCGGCGGGGGACGCATGGGAAGAGCGCTTATCCAAGGGATGATTCGCGGCGGAACCTTGATCGCATCTCAATGCGTGATCAGCGAACCCGATCCCGTGAACCAAACCTGGTGGCAATCCGAGCTTCCAGAATGCTCCCTCGTCGGAAGTAACGCGCAAGCCATCACGGGTGCGGACGTCATTTTGGTTGCGGTCAAACCGGATGTGGTCGCACGTGTTGCCGAAGAAACGCGGGGCAAGTTGGGGCGCGCAATCGTCGTGTCGGTCGCGGCCGGGATTAAGCTTCAGACGCTCGAAAATCTCTTTGGTACCGACGCTGTCGTTCGGGTCATGCCCAATACGCCGGCACTTGTGCAACAAGGTGCGTGTGCTTTTTGTTGCGGCAAGGGAGTCGATGCGAAATCGCAAGTTTTGATTGAGCAAATGCTCTCAAGCGTGGGGCTTGCCATCGCCGTACCTGACAAACTCATGGACGCGGTGACGGGACTCAGTGGATCCGGCCCTGCATTAGTATGTCTTATGATCGAAGCGTTGGCGGACGGAGGCGTGCTGGCCGGATTGCCTCGTGACTTGGCACAGCGACTCGCCGCTCAGACCGTCCTCGGTACGGCCCAAATGATCCTTAGCGAAGGGAAACATCCCGGCGAACTAAAGGATCAAGTGGCAAGTCCCGGTGGAACGACCATTGCCGGTCTCCAAGTGCTCGAGCAAGCTGGTGTGCGCGGAGCGTTGATGACCGCTGTTAAACGGGCTGCCGACCGCAGTGCCGAACTTGGTTCGAAATAAGTGTGTCTCTCTCACGACCGGTGCGGCTATACTTCGTGCCTGAACTGGCAACCATTGATCTGGCAACCATTGAAATTCAAACTTAACAACCTTTACCCCAACAATCGTTATGAGTCTTCAAGTTTACGTCGCAGGCAAACTCGTTCCTAAAGAACAAGCCACGGTCAGCGTGTTCGACCACGGACTTTTGTATGGCGACGGCGTTTTTGAAGGTCTCCGAATTTACTCGGGAAAGGTCTTTCGACTTACCGAGCATCTCGAAAGACTATGGGCTTCGGCCAAAGCGATCAGCTTGAAGATCCCTATGTCGCTCCCGGAGATGACGGATGCAGTCAACATGACGGTAGCTGCAAATAAGCTACAGGACGGATACGTTCGTTTGGTTGTGACGCGTGGATCTGGAACACTGGGATTGGATCCAAATCGTTGCAGCGATCCTCAAGTCATCATCATTGCGGATCAAATCGCGCTGTATCCCAAAGAAGATTATGAAAAAGGTTTGCGACTGATCACCGCGTCGACGATTCGAAATCATCCGGCCGCATTAAGCCCACGGATTAAATCGCTCAACTATCTCAACAATATCATGGCCAAGCTGGAAGGATTGCAGGCCAATTGCAAAGAAGCGCTCATGCTCAATCATAAAGGTGAAGTTGCTGAATGCACGGGCGACAACATCTTCATCGTTCGCAAAGGCAACTTGCTGACGCCACCGAACGACGCCGGAATTCTTGAAGGCATTACACGAGCGGTCGTTTTGGAATTGGCCCACAAGTTGAACATCCCCGCCCAAGAAGTTGCCTTCACACGTCACGATATCTTTGTTGCCGACGAGTGTTTCCTAACCGGGAGCGCGGCGGAAGTCATTCCGGTAATCGAGCTCGATGGCCGGCCGATCGGCAACGGGCAGCCTGGTCCGATTACGCAAAAGCTCTTGGCGGCTTTCAAGGCAGAAGTTCGCAGTTGAGACGCCGACTCCGCCATCCTGGTGGTGTACACACCCTGTGGCCTCACATTAGATTCAATCTGGTTGTGTTTCAGGGTCTAAGCAGGTGGAGAATCGGTTGAAATGATCGTCACCATCGACGGTCCGGCGGGCGCGGGAAAAAGCTCAGTATCAAGGCAATTGGCCGAGCGGATCGGTGCTGCTTTTCTCGACACTGGGGCGTTTTACCGCAGTGCCACGCTTGCAGTGATGCGCGCCCAAGCTACCGACGGTTCTGAGCAAGAAATTGCCGATCTGGTCGCGCGAGCGCGGATCGAGATGCGCGGCAACCACATTTGGCTGGACGACGAAGATGTTTCAGGAAAAATCCGCACTCCGGAAGTCACCGCTTTGATTCGCGTGGTCGCAGATAATTTTGCCGCGCGGCGAATGCTTTCCTATGCTCAACGGCAATTTGCTGAGCAGAATCCTTACCTCGTAACTGAGGGAAGGGATCAAGGAACCGAAGTGTTTCCCAACGCAGAATGCAAGATCTTTCTCACCGCTTCGGACGAAGAGCGTGCTCGCCGACGGTGGGAGCAGTTGAAACGCGAGGGACGTTGCATTTCCTTGGAGCAAGTGCTTGAGGATCAACGACGACGTGATGCCGAAGATCGTGCGCGTGCCGTGGGGGGGCTGAAGGTTGCTCCTGGTGCGGTAACGGTGTTAACCGATGGACTAAGCGAATGCGAAGTGGTCGATCGACTTGAAGCGATCGTTTTTCATTGCAAACAGGGCTTGGAATCGCGTTCGGAGTCGACCGTTTCCCTACCTTGACCAATGGCAGGTTAAACCCATAAGTGATAGGGTATTCCGTTTAAGAAATGCCCTGAGAAAAGTTGTTTATCGATAGTACCTGAAGTTGTTTTCAGATCCGAACTTTGCAGCCTTCAAACCCGTTCAATCGTCATTAGGAAAAGTCTCGTTATGGTTTCGTTGCCCATCGTGGAATTAACTCCCCAACGGCAACCCGCTGCCAACAATGGATCAGATGGCTCAACGGCCAAAGGTACCTATTGTTTTGTCAGTTTGGGGTGTCCTAAGAATCTTGTGGACACCGAACAGATGTTGGGGCGGTTGAATGAAGAAGGCTATCGCATGGTCGACGCTCCTGAAGGAGCCGACTTTGTTGTCGTCAACACTTGTGGTTTCATTGCTTCGGCGCGTGAAGAGTCGCTTGATGCCATCGACGAGATGTTGCAATTGAAAGCGGATGGGAAGATCCGCGGAGTGATTGTGACGGGATGTTTAGCGGAGCGCCAAGGCGAGAGTTTGCGGCAAGAGCGACCTGAAATCGATGCGCTCGTCGGAGTCTTTGGGCGCGATGAGATCGTCTCCGTCGTGGCTTCGTTCTCAAATGCGATTGCTGAACAACGCAATGTATTTCGTCCTGCACCCGTCCGCGCTTTGGCGGATGACCATCGCTTCGCTGTAACCCCGCGTCATTTTGCGTATCTCAAGATTTCTGAAGGTTGCGATCGGCTGTGCACGTTCTGCGCGATTCCCAAGATGCGTGGGAAGCATGCGAGCAAACCGATAGAACAAGTTGTTAACGAAGCGAAGCGAATGGTTGCGGCGGGCGTGCGCGAGATAAACATTGTTGCGCAAGACACGACCTATTATGGGCTCGATCTATATGGCACTCCAAAGTTGACCGAGCTCTTGGCTGAGCTGGATCAAATCGCGGGTGTCGAATGGATTCGCTTGATGTATTTGTATCCGATGTACATTGACGAAAGGCTCGCGGATCAGATTGCCAATAGTCGCCATATCCTGCCGTACATCGACATGCCGCTTCAGCATGCCAGCAATACGATGTTGAAGCGGATGAGTCGTCGTGTCGATCGCAAAGGGATGGAAGACATTTTGCAGATGCTCCGAGCACGCATTCCAAACTTAGTCATGCGGACGACTGTGATCACAGGTTTTCCAGGGGAATCAGAGAAAGATTTTCAAGAGCTCGTCGAGTTCGTTCAAGAACAAAAGTTCGAACGATTAGGTGTGTTTACCTATTCCTTAGAGCCGGATACTCCTGCGGCAAAATTGCCGCAACATTTGCCAGAGCGAGTCAAGTCATCTCGAAGAGATCGATTGATGCGGGTTCAACAACGTATCGCATACGCTTGGGCGCAGCAGCGCATTGGTACAAAAGTAGATGTGTTGATCGATCGACAGGTTCCCGATGCCGATAATGTTTGGCTTGGTCGCACGGTGGCCGATGCTCCTGAGATCGATCCGGTTGTGTACATCACAGGGAGCAAACCGAATAGTCTTGCCGTCGGGCAAATCGTGCCCTGCGAAATCGTTGCTGCTCAAGATTATGACTTAGCTGCGGTTCCAGTTGATAACCCAAGATGAGTTGCCATGTCTGCCACCGTTACAACTGGATCACCATGGAACGTCCCGAATTTTCTCACCAGTTTGCGATTGCTGTTGGCGATTGCCGTTATCGTATTGATTGAATTTGGATTTTGGTGGACAGCGCTGATTTCTTTTTCGCTCGCGGCGGCGACCGATTGGATGGATGGGTACTGGGCGCGAAAATACGGGCAGATAACTAAGCTCGGTCGCATCTTTGATCCGTTCGTTGACAAGATCATTATCTGCGGCACCTTCATCGCTTTAGTCGCTGTTCCCGCCAGTGGAATTGCGGCCGCGATCGCGATTTTGGTCACCGCGCGCGAGTTACTGGTTACTTCGTTGCGTGGAATTATCGAAGGTGCTGGGGGTGATTTTTCGGCGCGTTGGCTGGGCAAATGGAAGATGGTCGCACAATGTGCTGCGGTCATCGTTGTGCTCTTGCTCTTAGCGCTTCCCGAACCTCCTCGTTGGCTTGTGATTGCACGACCAATTTGTTTGATACTGGTTGTTGTATTGACCGTTTGGTCGGGCGTTGACTACGTGGTGGTTGCGGCGAAAGCGTTGCGGACTCCTCCAATGCAGCCGCTCGAGGAAAGCCTCCGCGATGCATAATACGTTCCTGTTCATTTTGGGCTCGACGCTCCTCTTCTTCTTTTTTTCCTCCGTATATTTTTGGATGCGTGCCGGAGTTCGTCGTCTTGAAGGCAAGCCGATCCTGGAGCTTGCACCCAGATATAGGACCCCCTGGGATTATGCAGAAATTCTCATGTCCATCGGGATGTTGATTCTTGGGATCATCATCACCCAGCGAACCATGTTGGCTTTGGGTTGGATTTCACCAACGGTTCCAAACGTAGAACGATCCGTTGATGAGAAAGCGACATTGATGCTCGGTATCGCTTTCGTTGAACTCATCGTGATGGGGTTGGTTTACTTTTGGATCTCTCGCCGTATTGTTTCGCCTCCAGGACCTGACCCTTATCCCGGGCTGGCTTCAAAGATTCGTATCGGCATCGCGGCGGGATTCATGCTGATTCCGCCAGCGTTGTTGGTTCAAATCCTCGTAAGCTTATTCCAACCCTATAAACACGACCTGTTGGAGATGGTCACCGAGACGCCTTCAGTGAAGTTCTTTTTAATCGCGGGATTCACTGCGGTGATTGTAGCGCCGATTGCCGAAGAAGTCTTCTTTCGGATGCTGTTGCAAGGCTGGTTAGAATCGATCCAGCGTAAGCCGAGCAGTCCACTCATGATTCAATCAGAACAACCTGATCGAACTGCTGATCCGTATGGACTCGACTTCACGAAACGCTTGCAAGCGGTCAATGTCGAAACCATTCGGGAGGATGGTTCAGGGCAACTAGTGATTCAGGTCCCTTCGGCTGCCGAACAAGTGTCGACAGAAGATGCATTGATCACGCCTCCGTTTTGGCCGATTTTGGTTTCGGCAATGCTCTTTGCGTTAATGCACTGGGGCCAAGGTTTGGCGCCGATATCACTTTTCTTCTTGAGTCTTGGGCTTGGGTTCTTGTATCGGCAAACCCACTCTGTAATTCCGTCAGTCGTGGTTCACTTTATGCTCAACGGGTTTTCCATGCTGATGGTGCTTGGTGCGACCATAGCACAACCCGCCGACGCAACAAAGAAGAAGCCTGTTCCTGTAGCTCCCGTACCAGTACCGGTTGAATCTACAAACGCCAATCACACAGGCTATCGACATATCGAGCCGATCCATCGCGACGCCATCCATCGAGTTGGGCAGGATGTTTGAGTTGTTGGCCTCGTTGTAGTTTGGTAACGAAGTAACCGCAGTTAATTTCGGCAAACGTTGTCATATCCCCCCATAATTTCTCGAACTGTGAAACGGGGAATACGTCTTCTTGCCCATGACCCCAGCGTTTCTTAACGTCCTTGAGAGTGATGTAGGTGGGCACGCGCTGGGCAAAACGGCGTACGGCCGTTTCAACGCGGACCGATTGTTGCAAGTCATTACGCTGTAAACCGAATGCAGCCAAGAGCCCGTCGATTTCGATCCATGTCGTCATCGAATTGTAGAATGATAGTTCAAACTCAGCGGCTTCGTTCGGCATTGCAAGACCTTCGACCAAGCGCGGTCGGCCATTGACACGAGCAAGTCCGCCACCTCGATCTTCCAGTCTTCGGCTGATGACCTCGAACGTCAAAGTTTTGCCGGAATCAATATGTCGTCCGAAGAGCTCGGGATCGATGCTTGCACCGAGCGTGTCAATGTTGTGTAACAACAAATACTTAAGCTGCGGTTGCCGAGTTAGAACCTGAAGCAGCACGCCATTGCGAAGGAGATTGGGGATTTCATACCAATGTCCTACAGGATGCAAACACTGGAGCGGTTTGTTATCCGTATAATCGTTTGCTTCACCCGAACAACGCGCCCAGTTAATGAGCGCGGCACGCAAACTCTCACGAACCTTCTGCTGCTGTTCATCAAGCATTTGTTGTGGCATCTCCTCCCACGCAAAATGCAGATCATGAACGGTTGGAATCATGCGCAAGCCGACGCTGCGAGAAGGGGATACGTAAACCGTATCTCCAAAACCAAAATGATCATGGTCTTGAAGAAACATTTCGATGGGACGATGCGTCAGATAACCGGTTGTAAAGATGTGGGGTACGCAGGCATCATACTTGCGACGCACGGCGCGGTTCTTAGCAAGATGCACTTCCAAGAAGCTGCGATGCCGCTCGCCAAATCGATAAAACGGATGCAAGGCTTTGCATACACCTGCACCGTCTGTCCAGCGACTTCCGACACCTGCTGCTAATGTTAAAACGCCGATTTCGCCACGACGAATCGCCGCTTCGCCTAACGCAACATATTTCTTATCCACCTTGCCGCGAGTATCAACCACATCTTCCGCACGCACGTCCTCAAGTATCGTATTAGCGGGCAATCGATTTTGAGCGAGGCCGATACGACCCGACCTTAGATCTACACGAAGCTGTTCATGTTGCTGTGCATCAAAACCCTGGCTTTCGAGTAGTTCCTGCAATGATTGATCTTTGCTAGCGTCATGGACCGGCTTGGGTAGTAAGCTATCGAGCATTAATCGCGGTACCGCGGTGTCGATACTCGATCCTCGACACCTTTCGCCAAGCGACTCCATTTCGGCTCGAATCATCGGCGTCATTTGCCTTGTTTCTAATCGAAGCCACTGCGGGAGCATCAAAGCATAGTAGCGATCCAACATCATTTCATCAGTCGACTCAACCAGTTCGCACCAAGCACCGCGGTCATTAATTGCGAAATCGTAAACAACAGGTTCCATGGCGAACGGCAAGGCGTTTTGTAACGAACGCTTGGTGGCGGACATGGTTTGCTGGAGCCACACTTGCGCTTCTGGTTTGATCTTTGGATCAAAGATGAAACCCATGCCGCCGCCGGACATCCCCCCAAGCATCCAAAAGCCCCAGAACTGATCTTTATACTTCTCGCGACATTGTTCGATCAGAGCATCGGTAAAACGATTGGTCGCCCATGGGATAATCGTTTGCAGAGGTCCACAGAAATTGCGTGTTGTAACTTCTCCTACTTTGCGCACATCGCCTGCCCGTAATGCAGCAACAACATCATCCAATGTTTGCATAGCTTGTTTACGTGCTTCCCACTCAGCGGTACCTCGCAACAAGTAATGTTCGGTAACCATCTCGAGAATTGGGCCGACATTTTGTGCCATGCCTCCGTGAACCATCACGAGACTCGCTTGCAACTCTTTTCTTGTTTCCGCTGAGATGTCCTGTTCATCTAATACGGAATGCTGTGGCATCAAACGACCACGGCTAATCCCATGCTCTGGATCCCCTTCGGCCGCTTTGACCCCTTCGATCAGCTTGATTCCCGGCCAGATTCCTCCTGAGTCTTGCCATCCACCTCCTGAACCTCCGAGCCATTCGCCGAGAATGGCGCGCGCGGCGACAATCCTGCGGTCTGTTTCTTGCAGACCCCCGGTTAACGCGCTGACTTGGCCGGTGGCGCGCATGCAAATCGAAATTAATGATCCGAGTAAATTCGTGGAGACTGCGAGGCGCGAACCTTTGGGGATTTCATTAACTTGACTTACCAGTTCCAAGCCCAATCCCGGCCCCAACAGGACTTCGAGCAACTCGCGGATCGATGATTGGCAACCTTCGAGGCCTGGTGGGACAAGCCCAGAAGCGATCACTGCTCCTTTGAGCAATCCCAAGTAGTCTCGGGCGAAATCGAACATTTCGTGAATCGAATGGATCTCTGTACTCGCGCCAAGATCGACGCTTACCAAGCGAAAAATGGGCTGATCAATCACGCGCAGGTAAGTTTCGATCGGCGGACGTGGCGCGGGATCGCGGCCACTTACTCCCAAGTCCACAGAGACGTTTAGTACGCGCGCGCCTTCGGGATAGTCCATGCCAAGAAAGAATATGTCGCTCCACGCGCTGTGAGAGAAGTCCATTCGGACGGATGTTTTTTCGCGCAGAAACGGATACATCGGCGTTCCTGCGATCAATTGCTTGAGCTCTTTGCGTATGCGTAACGGGTGGTCGGCCGGATGCCCAATACGAAACATCCATTGATTACCGCGAAACGATCTGACACTGCGGCGCACTTGGTCGGCAAGCGTTTGAAACGCGAGTCGATGATAGGCTTCTGCCAAGGCGCTTGACAAAGCGTCCGAAGGGCCTTGTTCTCTTTGCACCACCAGGAAGCGATCGATCGCTTCGCCAAATCGTCGTTGCAAAAGATGCTGATGGGCATCAAAAGGAATTTTGCCTAAGTTAGTAATGGGTAGCCGAGAAGGCACTTGATAGCGATAGATCGACGCGAGAAAGAATAATGCTCGCACACGTCGATAAAGGTTTTCTTCCGTTCGCCGATAGCGATCCAACGCTTCAATCTCTTGCCACAACGTTTCATTATCGAACGCGGTACAGAGAGTTTCTAAAGCCGTATTACGGACGGTTTCATTGGCACTTGCGATGACGTCCAAGCACATGCTCATGGGCGCGCTCCCTGCGGTGCAACTTGATCAGGACGTTGTGCCATGAGCTCAACGAGTTCCGTAAGAATCTGATCCCGATCTTTACCGGAGAGTGCTAATGCAAGCTGTGCGACAAGCAGCCCGTATTGAATACCAATGTTGTATCGAGTTCCCTGTATTAATAATGCGAGGTAACGTTGTCGCTGGGCTAATCGCGACATGGCATCCGACAAAGTTATTCGCGAGTCGGTTTGTTCTTGAAGAATCTCTTTTAGTATCTCCAGCACATGAGGGGTTAAAACATGCATGCCGAAGAAGCCAAGGTAGTGGCCTGATCGTAGGCCAGCTGTGATCAACTCCTGTTCCGCTTGTGTGGGTGTTGGTTTCTCGATCACACGATGAACCTCATAGAGTCCCAATTGCCTTGGCAAGTGGACGCCACCGATGATGCCAAAATATGGCAGTTTGCTTTCGCGTGTCGCTTGAACTGCCGACACCGAACATTTGTGCTCTTCAGCGATTTCAATCAGCTGGCGAGCACAAGGTTTTTCGATCGCAGAAACGTACAAGTGGTCTCCGACCAGATGCAGGAAAGGCTCGTTGGCGACAAATTCACTTGCTCGGATTAGAGCTTCGCCATACCCAAGTGGTTTAGGTTGCTCGACTAAAGTCAGCATTCCTCGCAATTCTCCCGCTGCTGACTCGTAGGCTCGACCGTCCCCCGGCTGGATGACCAGGCAAATTTCTTCTACACCTGCTCCCACAACTTCCTCAAGAACGAGTTGTAACGCAGTTTTTTCCCTGCCATGCCGATCGACCAAACGCTGCAAAGGGAGCGTGTTTTGGTTCGGGGCCGCTGCCGTTATCACCGCTTTTCGTACATGCATGATCGCATTCAGTCCGCGATAGGAGGATGGAGTCAGCCCCTAATTTAAACCGATCTGCGGATTATTCCGAGGATTCTGCAGGAATCCGTCTTGGAAACGCAAAGGGCGGTCGACAAAAGTCTTAGATTCGGCAAATTCGGAAGTTTGAGGCTTTGAGGCGTGAGACTGGAGGCTGGAGGCTGAAGGGGAGTAGTAGGACGGGAGTAGTCAGGACATAGGTGGGGTGGGTGGGGAGCTTTGCCCTGCCTTTCCAGCAATTTGGTGTTGCGAAAAGCGGGAACGCCGTTAAAATCCCGGGTTTTCGGTAACTCGCGTACACGACCCCTAGATAGCAGAGACAATTGAAGGAATTTAAGGATGAAATGCGTTAGTTCGATCGGCGCTTTGAAAAGCCGCCATCCCGATTGCCAAGTCGTGCGACGCCGTGGAAGAATTTATGTGATTTGCAAGTCAAATCCCAAATTCAAAGTGCGCCAGGGTGGCGCGAAGACGAAGAAGCGTCGTCGCTAGTCTATTGAGCGGAAAGCGTCGGCCCTGTGGATTACTTCGGCATAGGGCTTTGCCATTTAAACCGACCTTCTGGATCGACGGCGAGCAGCTGAACGCGCCGCAAGGTATCCAAAGCGTTTGAAGTGCGAAAGATCACATCCACTTGTGCGATATCTCGCACCATTTCTGTTGCGCGCTTTGTGATCTCTGATTCGGTTAACGCCCCATCCGCTTCGATCAAAACAGCTGCAGCAACCATAGCCTCTTCGATCTCTTGTTCCAAAGCAGACTGGCATACGTTCCAAAGTACACCGGCTCCTGAATCGAGTTTCTGAAAATAGAGGCTTCGAGTCATGTTGAGCAACAGGCGATCTTTCGTCTGAAGGTAAACGAAGACGCTACGAATTAGGTACACAAAAGCTCCGACGATAAGAGCTAACAACGCGAGAGTTCCATAGAAGCCAACGAAGGCCACGAGCAGCAAACCGCGCGCGATCTTGAAGATAGTCATTCCCACATTACCGATCGTCGGCAGGAAAATCTTTGTCTGGTCTAACCAACCGAGCTTGGGTTTGGTGTGGGGTAGAAGCATATCGACATCTGGCTTAGGGATATTTTTGAATAGGCGCATATGAAGTCGATCATCCGCCAGATACTCACCCACGACCTTCGCTTGGGGTGCCAATTCAAATAGCACGACCATTCGCTGATAAAGCGGCACTTCAGTAGGCTCGGAGCGCCAAAGCTTTTTCCAGGCGCGGCGAGGACGGAAGCCAGTCACGTCGCCACGAGCATAGACGGCCCAGCGGTTTAACTGTTCAAAATCAACGAAGACTCTCACGCCCCAGGCACTAGAGACCGCCACACTTGCGCTCACTTCGTCATCACTAAGTCGGGTGTAGGCCGCCCGCGTGAGGACATCGTCAATTGCTTGCAGGGTGCGACTACGATGTGCCTGATCGGGTGTGTTCATATCGATTCGCACGACTTCCCGATCCGGATCAATGGGAGCGAATAGTCGAGCCAGTCTTCTTCTGCGAATTTGATCTGTGCGCGTCAAGAGTCGATAGATTTTTGCGACAGCCCGCCGAAACTCTTCTTCGTGAATCCCTTGCCTGCGTGCCAATTCAAGCCCTAAATCCTCGGTTGCGACGGGGATGAAGGCCTCCCGTTTCCAATGAGGTGCATCAGCAGCAATGAATTCACCAGAGTAACCGCGCTGCAATGGCTCTTTTTGAGTTTGGCTCACAGGTGGACTTGGTGTCGACGATGCTTGACGTGACAATGGTTGCTCCGTATTCGTACCCACGAGTTGACTACGCATGACACAATCGAGATTCCATTGGCGGTCCCCGATACGCGGCGTTGCGTTCGACATGGACGGTCTGCTGTTCGACACGGAACCATTGTATTGCCAAGTTGGGACAAATGTTCTGGCTCGGCGAGGAAAACTGTTTGCCGAAGCGCTTCGTCGGGACATGATGGGACGTCCGGGTCCCGATGCCATTCAATTAATGATTCGAACCAATGAGTTGTCGGACCGTTGGGAAGATTTGTTAGCAGAATCTGAGTCAGAGTTTTTGAAACTCGCCGTTGCCAATCTACGTCATATGCCCGGGCTCGAAGCACTGCTGAAAGCACTGGACGAGCGTCAGATTCCCTACGGGGTCGCTACAAGTAGCCGCAGGGATATCGCACGTGCGTTGCTGACCCAAGCAGGGCTTATATCACGCCTTCAGTTCGTACTTTCGGGAGACGACATTGTGCATGGAAAGCCGCATCCGGATATTTATTTATCAGCTGCAAGCAAGCTGAAGCTTCCTTCGGAAGAAATGCTCGTGCTGGAAGACAGTGGTAATGGTTGCCGGGCTGGGATTGCCAGCGGTGCATGCGTTATCGCGGTGCCAGGTGAACATAGCAATGGTCATTGCTTTGATGGAGTATTCGCCGTAGCGACATCGCTTGCCGATCCTGTCATCTACTCCGTTCTTGGCCTATGAATTGCTGTACTCGTTAAGTCACCCGCCCGCTTGCGGGAGGGTCGGACGCCGTAGCGGCCGGGGAGGGTCTCACATAACTACTAAAGTATTCTTAGCCATCGCTGCCAAGCGGTGGAGATTACCTTAAGACCCTGTCTATAGTCCACCGTCTGGCGACGGTGGCTACGTAAGAGATTTGTGGGAGCAAGAGTCATGAGCGATGTAATTCAAACTTTTTTGCAGGGTGGTACATACGCGGTCGCTGGTGCATCGCATAACCGGGAAAAGTATGGCAATCGTTGCTTGCGCGCGCTGCAGCAAGCGGATAAACACGTCGTTGCGATTCATCCGCAAGCGGCATTCGTGGAAGGGGCGACAACGTATCGCGACATCAAAGACATCCCACATCATGTCGATAGCTTATCGATAGTAACCCCGCCAAGCGTGACAGAGAAAATCGTCAAGGAGGCGATTGAAGCAGGCGTCAATAACATCTGGATGCAACCTGGCGCTGAGAGTGAAGCGGCCATCAAGGCGGCACGTGATGCTGGTATCAACGTCATATCGGGAGGACCTTGCTTACTCGTGTCGCTTCGTTTCCGGGATAGCGATATTTAGGCGAACGAGGAGACGCTCCGCATCATTACTTCTTTTCAAAATCAGTTGGCAACACCCAGCCGGGAGTGCCAAGCTCACCTCGCATGAACTTTTCATAGAAATGAACATGCTTGGGATTTGCATGAGGATATTGATCAAAAATTTCTCCATGACCCATCATGCGCGGATCGCCTTCGGAAAGCAGAATACTTTCCATCTTCGATCGAAGCTCGCTTAGCTTTTGTTGGTAGTCACGATCGCTGGCAAGATTATTCAAACAATCAGGATCGCGCTTGAGATCATAGAGTTCTTCGGGGGGACGTTTTCCGAAGCATGCAGCCCAGTTTCCGTCAGTCGGTTCTGCTCGATGTTTCGCGAGGATGATCGACTTAGTCGGACTTGCATCCACATTCAAATAACCCGTTTCTGGATCGCAGGCTGGCCATCGATTGGGTTCATAGTTTTTCAAGTAAAGTATGTCCTGTTGGTGGATTCCACGAATGGGATAGCCGACATCATTCGGTCGACCAATGTCATGTCGTTCCATACCAACGAGCACGTAATCGCGCCACGGTTTGTCCGATTGATTGCAAATGATTGGGAGCAAGCTCTTCCCGGGACTTTCGGCCATTCCAGTTTGAGACCATTGGAGCCCCGCTAACTCAATGAACGTCGGGGCGAGGTCGATAAAGCTAACGTAGTCGTTCGAGACGCGGCCTGGCTGTTTCAATTCTTTCGGCCACATCATCAGTAACGGAATATGGTTCGAATCAGCATAGGCACTCCCTTTGCATCGCGGAAAAGGCATTCCGTGATCACTGGTTACCACGACGACCGTGTTTTGCAACAAGCCTCGTTGTTCTAATTCTTCGAGCATTCGACCTAGGTGTCGATCGAAATGTTGCACTTCATACGCGTAATCGAGCATGTCTTGGCGCACTGTTTCGTTATCGGGCCAGTAGCCGGGAACTCGATCGATATCAGCGATTTTCTTGCCTCCTTTGGAAGTTCCGGTACCGTGCTCGTACGCGCGATGCGGTTCGATCGCCCCAAACCAGAAGAACCACGGAGAAGATTGCGGAGCATCATCCAAGAACGCTTTAAAGTTCGCTGCGTAGTCAACATTGTGTATGCCTTCGGTCTCCTTTTCACACTTGATTTGGTTGTACGCTTTACCGGTCATTAAACGAGGTTTGCCGTTTGCGTCGTTGGCAGTCCCTGGACCCCAACCCTTCGTTGTGTGACCTACAAACCAGTCGTGTTCAGTCAGCGTTTCGCAAAAACCTTTGAACTCAGCCGGGAAGTAGCAGATATGATTGGCCGCTTCCTTCAGCTGCCATGAATTGCGTCCGGTGAGAATACACGCGCGTGAAGGCGCGCATTTCGCGTTAGGAGTATACGCGCGATTGAAACGCAGCCCATCGCGGGCGATGCGATCGATATTGGGTGTCGTCATCCATTTCGTGCCGTAGGCTCCTGCATGGCAACCCCAGTCATCAGCAATCGCAAACAACACGTTGGGACGCTCGCTCGCAACGCTATGACTAGATAACACAAAAAGGGTCAGAGCAATACCAATCGCTGCACGCATGATGTTGAAAAACAATTTACGTTACTCCTGCTCGCTCGCTTTTTTTGCTTTGCCTTTACCTTGATTCGCTTTGTTGCCACGCTTGTTAATTGGTGCGTCGGCATCGAATGGTTCGTGATCTTTGACGGGCAATTGTTCAACGAGCGTTTTCTTCGCGGCTAGCTTTTCTGGGGACTGAGCGACGTTCTTCCACTCATAGGGATCCGAGGTTTCATCGTACAGCTCTTCGCTACCGTCCTCATAACGAATGTAACGCCAGCTCTCCGTTCTTAAGGCATGATTCTTATAACCGTGAGTTGTCAAAGCGGGTGTGTTCCATTCTGCCTTTGGATCGATCAGTAGCGATTTGACACTCTTGCCTTCGACATGTTGGGGAGTAGCAATGCCTGCAAGATCACACAGCGTTGGATAGATGCTCATGAAATCGACGGTGCGTGCGCAGACGCTATTGGATTTACTGACACCTGGGGCTACGAAAATCAACGGTGCCCTTGTAGCCTCTTCCCATAGTGCAAACTTGCGCCAGTGTTCTTTTTCACCGAGGTGCCAGCCGTGATCGCCCCAAAAGACGATGACAGTATTGTCTTTATGTGGTGATTCATCGAGTGCTTTAAGCAACCGGCCTAGTTGGGCATCCATAAAGCTAATCGATGCTAGATAAGCTTGAATGGCTTCTTTCCAGCGACCGGACTTCAACATGGCGGCGTGATCTCCAGCCGGCTTCGCAATTCGAACGCCGGCAGGTGGGACGTCGCTTAAATCATTTTCTTGGGTCGGCGGCAATTGAATGCTTTCAAGTGGAAATTGTTCGTAGTACTTCTTCGGTACGCTCCAAGGCATATGCGGCTTAACAAAACCGATCGCGAGAAAGAACGGCTTATCGCGCTTCGATTGAAGCTTTTCAATGCCATAGTTGACTACCTTGTAATCAGGCATATCTTCGTCTGGATTACTTAAGGCAGAGAACGTGATTCCTTCGACCCCATTATCTTTCGCACTGGGGTCACGCGTGAGCTTTGTAGGTGATTCTTTGAGGTACTCGGTCCATTCAGAATCACGATGTGCGTGATTGTGATAGATCTTTCCAGCTCCATACACGTCATATCCAGCTTTCAAGAATTGAGTCGTCAAGGTTTTTTCAGGACCAATATGTGGCTGCCATGGATCCGAATTGTGGTAGACGCCCGATGTGTGGGGGCGCACGCCCGACATCAATGCTGCACGCGAAGGGTTGCATGCAGGTGCAGCGCAGTAAGCGTGCGAGAAGGAGACACCCCGTTTAGCTAAGGCGTCAATGTTTGGTGTCCTCGTCTGTGGGTTACGGCCTAAATGACCAACCCAATGATTCAAGTCATCGACGGCGATGAAGAGAACGTTCGGCCGTTCAGCGGCGATGACGTTTCCCGTTAGGTAGATCACAAGCGAATAGAGCCAAACCCATCGCAGTTTATGGAAAGTCATTGACATCACTCGTAGGCATTGAGAAGTAGCATGAACTCGTTACGCGAACATTGTAGCCGCTGAGGCCCTAGGGAAACGGATGTGGACGCATTTTTCATCTCGCCCCTTCTTTGGCCCCTCTATCGGGCTAAACGGGCCTATGTAGAGCAATTGTCCCAATTCGCACGAACCGACTTTCAGGTTTGAGCGCACCTTAAACTTCATGCACGACCGTTGGCTATGTAGAGCAATTGTCCCAATTCGCACGACGCGGCTTTCAGGTTTGAGCGTACCTTAAACTTCATGCACGACTGTTGGCTGTGTAGAGCAATTGTCCCAATTCGCACGAAGCGGCTTACAGGATTGATCGCACCTTAAACTTCAAGCACGACCGTTGGGACAACGGTGCTACACTATGTAGAGCAATTGTCCCAATTCGCACGAACCGACTTTCAGGTTTGAGCGCACCTTAAACTTCAAGCACGACCGTTGGGACAACGGCGCTACACTGTGTAGAGCAATTGTCCCAATTCGCACGAACCGACTTTCAGGTTTGAGCGTACCTTAAACTTCAAGCACGACCGTTGGGACAACGGCGCTACACTGTGTAGAGCAATTGTCCCAATTCGCACGAAGCGGCTTACAGGATTGAGCGTACCTTAAAGCTTATACACGACCGTTGGAACAACGGTGCTACACTGCTGCTACACTATGGCATAACTCGTACTTCGACGAGCGGTTTCATGGAATAACGCTGAGCGTATCTCAAGACATCATCGCAAGTAATCTTTCGATAATGTTCCAGCGTTTCATCGAGCGATTCATAGCGCCCGAGTGCAAGCCAATTCTCGCCAATATTGAACATACGATGGCCGGGGCGCTCACTTGACAATAGCATCGTAGATGTTGTTCGGCAGACTGCGAACTTTAGTTCTTCTTCAGTCACACCGTGCTGCGAAATCGCTTGACTGAGTTGATCCATTTTCTTGAGGCACGACTTTACGTCCGCCGGATCGCAAGCCAAGAACCAATTAAACATCCCGCAATCGTCGTACTCTTGAATCCAAGCGGTTGCCGACTCAGCGTAACCGGTGTCGATTAATTCCCAAAAGAATCGGCTGCTTCCTTCGTCACCAAGTAACGAAGTAACGATTCGGGCAAGATATCGATCGGGATCTTGAGCACTTGGGGCGGGTGAGGCTCGCAACACATAAGCGCTTGCCGATGCCGGTACTTTTCTGCGGCCTTTTTTGGCACTTGGTGACGTCGGTGGTATGCGAGACTCAAGTTTCCTCGCTGGTAGCAATGTGCTGGATTCGGATTCAAGCGTCGCTACCAAACCATCGAAATCGACCGCACCGGCGGCAGCGCAAACGATGTTGTTCACGGCATAGCGTCGTTCGAAATAGTCCTTCACCTGAGCAAGCGAAAGCGAAGTCACGCTGCGAGTCGTGCCGAGGACTCTACCAGCTAACGGGTGCGCCCCGAAGTAAAGTTCACTGAGGCGCTCGGCGGCACCGAACGGCGGCTGATCGTCATACTTGGCGATCTCCTCAAGCACTACGAGGCGTTCTGACTCGATATCTTCTTTGCGTAATGCAGGTCGCAACAAATCACACAGCAATCGAGTGGCGCGATCTTGGTAGCGGGGCAGCACCGTCGTGTGATAACACGTTTGTTCTTCACCAGTGTAAGCATTGCCTTGTCCGCCGAGCTCATCGAGCTCGCGATTGACATCCCAGGCGGTTCGCGACAAGGATCCTTTGAAGACCAAATGTTCCAGGAAGTGACTGATGCCACTTTCCGCTGGTGTTTCGTCGCGCGCGCCAGTTCTCACGAAGAAACCGATCGCGGTTGTAATTGCTTGCGGTACACATTCAGCGATGACTTGCATGCCGCATGGCAGGACAGCTTGGCGAAACTCCATATCCATGTAATCAACCGTTTTCAGATGACTCAGCGAAGTCGATCGTACCAGCAAACGAAGTTGACGCTGAAGGAGAAGGGGGCAAAAGATTTAACGGACAGGGTGGCGCGAGAGGTTCCTTACCGAGTGTCACCAGCGTAGGTGGCTGAGGAAAATGGTCGCGCCAAAGTTCCATGACGGGTTCGGGAGTGAGGGCATCGATCTCGGCGAGTAATTCGCTCGTTGCAATGACACGTCCCACGTGATACCAATCTGAAATCATCGCGATCGCACGTGATATCGTCGCTTCCTGTTCCAACATCACCGTGCTCGATAAACGCACTTTCAACCGTTCGACTTCATCGACGGTGATGGTGTCGCGGATGGCAAGCAATTGTTGCCAAGTAACGTCCAATGTTTCTTGAGCCCGTGCACTAGTGGTGCCCGCGTATACCATCGCCGTACCGCTTTCTAAGGCACTCGCGTAACTTGCTGAAATCGTATAACAAAGACCTCGTTCTTCGCGCACTTGAGTAAACAACCGACTACTTACCCCAGAGCCAAGGATGCCCACCGCAGCTTGCATATCGATCTGGCGCGGGTGGCGATAGGGGATCACCGGTACGGCAAACGCAATGTGCGTTTGTTGACTGGGGTGTTCTATGTGCCGATAACCTGAGGAACCCACAATCGGTGGCGTGGCAAGGGGTAATCCCTGTGACCAATCTCCAAACAACTCTTCAATCAAAGGCCTTAGTTGGGACCAATCAAACCGACCGGCAATCGCAAGGATCGCACCCTTGGGTTGATACTTGTTGGTGAAATAATGTTGCACGTCATCGAGTGTGATCGATGAAAGGCCTTCGAACGATCCGAGTGCATCGCGACCTATCGGATCTCCATAGTGCAACCATTTGAGATCCCGAAATACCCGACCCGCAAGGTCATCCGCTGAAGCCTGAAGTTCCAACAAAGAACCGCGTAACGCATCTTCAAGCTGCGCCGATGGTAAATGAGGTTTGCGAACAATATCTGCATAAATCGACAATGTCTCGAACAAACTCTCAGCCGGCATTGCCGCACAAAAATTAGTATGCGGAGAGCTGACCGTTGCACTCCGATCTACACCTAACAAATCAAGCTGTCCCATGATCGCGCGACTATCACGCGAACCGGCGCCGCGCTGCACCATTTCGCAGACGACTCCCGCAAGCCCAAGTTTGTCGATCGCTTCATCACGACAACCACACGGGAGCGCTAGGGAGAACGCAACGGTTCGATGATGAGAAACCTCGTCTGCTAACACAGTGAGGCCGTTGGTCAAATGAAGCACATGCACCACGATTAGCAACTTCCCTCACTCTGCGAAATCTTCAAGCGGATTCAATTTCAGCGACTTTGAAGACCGTTCTAGCGCGCCGAAATCCAAGTCGCTGATACAGACGAACTGCCGCAGTATTATCAGTGGTGACTTCCAAATGCATTTGCGTCAACCCGACTTGCATAAATCCTTGGGCTGCATAAGCCAACAGAATTGTCCCCAAACCCTTGCCGCGATGCCCGGGAGCGACGCCGAGATTTTGGATGGAACCCCAGTTTTCAACCACCAGCCCTTGCACCGTACCGATCGGCTCAGGCTTTCCCGACGAGCTGGTATGACGAATCAACCAAGTGGCTTCGGGAACAAAATTGTCACGAGCGGCGATATCACGCATCAAGCGAAGACATCCATCCTGCCGACCCAGGCAAGGAAAGATGTTGGCGTCCAATTCGTGCTTGAAACTCTCGAATTTAGCTCGCGCGTGGTCGCGCAAGACGCGCGGCGACCATGGGACAAGTTCATAATCTGAATCGACCGGTGGCTCCGAGAGCTGCACACGGTCGAGGTCAATTTCCATCCGAAATCTTTTGAAGTACGTCAGCCCCACTGAAGCGTTTCTCCCGAGAGTCGACGCCGTGGCCCGGATGGCTTAGACGCCCACCAGCAAACCTTGCTTCACGGCGCGAACCGCCGCGTCAGTACGGTCTGCAGCATTGAGTTTGCGAAGGATGTTCTGAATATGTTCCTTCACCGTCTCAACACTTATCGTAAGCGAGCGGGCAATCTCTTTGTTGCTCAAACCTAGCGCCATGTGTCGAAGCACTTGGACTTCGCGACCAGTCAGTGGTAGTTCAACACCACCAGTTTCTGTTCCGGGAAGGTCCATCGTGTTTCGGATACGACGAAGCATGCTTCGTGGGGAAGCTTCTTGCTTCGTAGCGGCCCGCTGAAGTACATCAATGATCAGCTCCTTGGTGTCACTCTTCAGGAGGTAATCATTCGCTCCAATAGCTACCGCTCTCGCAACGTAGGTAGGATTATCGAACGTGCTTATCATCACTACGGGAAGGGTTCCGTGCTTATTGCGGATCTCTTCCAGCAAAGCGAGCCCATCGACATCGGGTAAACGAATGTCTATCAAAACGACATCGTATTCGTTCTTAGAAATCAAATCTAAGCCTTCAGCGCCGGTAGCCGCCTCCCCTGCCATTTTGAGGTCCGTCCCGCGAAACAAATGCGATAGTCCTTCGCGTGTGACCTCATGATCGTCTATGACCAAAACCTTGATACTCATATTTTTCTCCAAGCCGACAGTCGCTTTTACCTGAAAACTGGTTCTCCCGAAGTGGTTGCCAGCAAAAGCTTTCTGTTATGTTTATGTGCTGAGGGGTTCCCGCAAAGCTAAGGGAAAGCCAGCAATTTTCAACCCCTTCCTCTGAGTGGCTGTATCTGTGGCCCCAACTCGCTCGTTTGGGTTAACCGCAAAGCATTCTGCCCCTCAACTCTACCTTCTAATTCGTAACCGTGTGGGGAAAACCCCTTCCGGGGGGCCGTAATTATTCGTTCCACTTTTTGACATGCAGGGTTCTGCAACCTACATCACAAAGGTAGAAAAATCTTCCCATTTCGGGTGCCGCGCGGAATTCCTTCACACCAACATGTCATGGCTTCCCCAACTTCGATTCTACTCGTCGATGACGACCGTCACCTCGCGACCTCCATGGCTGAATGGTTAGTGGAGATCGGTTATTCGGTTGACGTCGCTACATCGATTGCAGAAGCAAAATCGCTGCTTAAGAAGCGGACGCCCTCAATATTACTCACAGACCTACGTCTAGGGACAGACGACGGACTCGATTTGGTGCGGTTCTGCGGAAAACGCCACCCCGAAATCTGTACACTTGTGATCACCGGTTACGCCACGCCGGAGACGGCTGTGGAGGCCGTTCGCGTAGGCGCGTTTGACGTTTTAACCAAGCCTTTGATTGACGAAGAGCTCCGTCTAGCCCTCGATCGCGGTTTATCGCGGCAAAAGATCGAGCAAGAGAATGTTGAACTGCGAAAACAATTGGATCGCCGACTCGGTCTGGAGCATGTTCTGAGCCATGACTATCGAATGCTGCGAGTTTTCGATGTTATCGAAAGCGTCGCGGATGCCCGTGCGTCGATTCTGATTACGGGTGAGAATGGCACCGGTAAGTCAATGATTGCGCGGGCGATTCATCGAAGAAGCAGCCGTGCCAAAGGACCGTTTGTCGAAGTTGCCTGTGGAGCTCTTCCTGATTCGCTTTTGGAAAGCGAATTGTTTGGACACGTGGCGGGAGCCTTTACCGGAGCCAATCACGACAAAATCGGAAAGTTTAAACTAGCCGATGGGGGGACGTTATTTCTTGACGAGATCGGAACAGCCTCCCCTGCCCTTCAAGTAAAACTCTTACGAGTCCTTCAGGAACTGCAGTTTGAACCTTTGGGGGGCACGAAAACCGAGTCGGTTGACGTACGGGTGATTCTTGCGACCAATGAACACCTTGAAGCTGCCGTCGCCCAGGGACGCTTTCGCCAAGACCTTTACTACCGCATCAACGTCGTGAACATCGAGTTACCCGCGCTTCGTGAACGAAGTGGTGATATTCCGGTTCTTGTGCAGCATTTCTTGATCAAAGCCTGCGAGGATGCAGGACGCCAAGTCGACGGTTTTGACGACGAAGCGATTGAAAGAATGCAGCAATACGCTTGGCCCGGAAACGTCCGGGAATTGGAAAACGTCGTCCAAAGAGCCGTACTGCTTGGCCGACAAGCAAAACTTGGAGTCAAAGATTTACCACCTCACATCCAAGCGAATCGAACTGTTCTATCGGGGGGATCGTTCCCCAAGCATTCCGTTATCCCTGGGGGCCCGCAAAGCGATGCTCTGGGCCCTCAATCTGGAAAACAGGAAAGTGAAAGTGCGACAATTGGGCGCATCCCATCCCTTCGCGATTCCCTAGCCGCACCGGAGCGACAGATCATCTTACAGACGTTGCGCGAGTGCAGAGGCAATCGAGCAGCGACCGCGGAAGCATTGGGGATCAACCGCACGACGCTTTACAAGAAAATGAAAAAGCTTGGTCTGGATGATCCACGGCTGTTGTACATGTAGTCCACGCCGTCTCTTTAGAGACTCCAGTCGCGGCGCAAACGACTGCTTGGGATGCCCATCTTTTTGCGGTACTTGGTGACCGTACGGCGCGCGACGGTGAAACCTTGTTTGTTGAGTTCATCAACGAGTTCATCGTCACTTAACGGTTTGCGTTTGTCTTCGTGGTCAACGATCTCTTGAAGTTTTAATCGCACGGTATCCCAAGCGACATCTTCACCCTCTTCGGTCTGCGTTCCGCCGACAAAGAACCGCTTGAGCGGAAACAGTCCGCGAGGCGTTTGGATCCATTTATCATCTACTGCGCGACTAACGGTGGTCACGTGAACGCCGACGCGATCAGCGATTTGTTGCATCTTCAGTGGTTCAAGAGCTTCGGGGCCTTCTTCGAAGAATTTTTGTTGGTGATCAACAATTGCTTGTGCAACTTTAGTTAGCGTATTGCGACGCTGCTCGATCGATTCTATCAACCACTGAGCACTGCTGAGTTTCTTTTTGATGTACTCTTTCTCTTCATTCGTTGCGTGCGGATCTTGCAATCGTGAGCGATAGTATTCACTGATAAACAACCGAGGCACTCGGTCATCATCCAGTTGCACTTTGTATTTTCCGTCTTCCCCTTGTTCAACGCTGACATCTGGGGTGACCGTGGGAACGTAGGCTTTCAAAAACTCCGAACCTGGTTTGGGGTTCAATTTGTGCATCTCTTCACGAGCTGCTTGAATGCGCTCGATCGAATAACCCGTCTTGCGTTGGATCTGAGGCAAACGGTTGTCTGCCAAGTCTGCCAAGTAACCGCTGATCAAAGTTCGCATCTCTTCAGCATAGAGTTGATTGGGGGTTAGCTGATTGAGTAGGCATTCACGAAGGTCGCGCGCGGCGATGCCGGGGGGATCTAAACTTTGTACGACAGCTAGTGCTTCTTGAACTTTGGCAAGTTGCTCTTCCGTGTGATCGATGGGAAGCAAGTCCATCAAAGGAACTTTGAGATATCCGCCGTCCCGCGCGTCGAGAGAGCTAATAATGCGCTCGGCAAACCTTTCAACCTCTTCGTCAATGTCGAGTTCAGCTAGCTGATGAAGTAAATAATCGTTGAGCGATTCCCCACGTGCTTCGGCATTCGCCATCAAGTCATGTTGACGATCGCTATCCTCTTGCATGCGATTGGAAGAGCGACGGAAGGAGTCATCAAACGTTCCCGGCAGATCGTTGTCCATGCTGACGAGACGTTCGAAGTCTTCTTTGTTATCGTGTTCTGAATCGACAACGAGTTCCCGCTCTGTTTCCGCAGGTGCATCCGGATTGCCCCCTTCGTCAGAAGCTTCTTCACTAGCAACCGGTTCTTCTTCGATCAACTCGAGCAACGGATTTTCGCTCATCTCTTGCTCGACGCGTTCTTGCAGCGCTAAAACGGGCAACTGCAAAATCTCCATCGACTGGATCATGCGCGGCGCCAGCTTCTGCGTTTGCAGTTGCCGGGCTTCCATTCCAAAACTCATCCGCATGATGTCAACCCTTATCTAAAACGTGTTGTAAATTCTGACTTCTTCGGGCAATCTAACCCAAGGTTAGGATTGCCGTATTCATGACCAAATCGATTTCAAGTCAGCTCGGGCAAATGGCGTTTAAGCTACAGCCGTTGGCGACCCGTTAGGGCATCGGCCAAGATCTCTTTGTTTGTGTACTCCAGCACACTCCCGGCAGTGATTCCACGCGCCAATCGCGTGATGACGACCGGAAACTCACTTAACTGGTTGGAGATATACAATGCAGTACCATCCCCTTCGACGGTTGGATTGGTAGCCATGATGACTTCTTGGACTCCGCCTTTTCGGACACGATCCACTAACGCTTCAATCGTTAATTGATCAGGTCCAACACCATCCAAAGGGGCAATACGACCCAAAAGCACGTGATACATGCCTTGGTATACCGCCGCTTGTTCTAAGCTCAACAAATCTCGCGGCTGTTCCACCACACATAGCCGCGAAGGGTCGCGTTTTGTATCTAAACAAATCGGGCACAACTCACTCTCTGCTAGATTGTAGCATTGTCGACAGTAGTGGACGTTTTCCCTCACTCGGCGGATCGCCTCTGACAATGCAATCGCTTCTTCTTGGGGGACACGCAATAAGTGATAGGTCAAACGTTCCGCCGATTTTTTGCCGACACCGGGAAGGCGTCCTAGCTGTGTCATAAGTTCGCTTACGCTTTGTGCCAACTCGGTCATACCTGTCCTCCGCGAGGACCGGACGTTGACCCGAGTTGCTGGAATGCCGTCGCAAGGCCAGGAAGCTTGATGTTGGATTCGTCAGCAACCCGCTGAAAAACCTCGGCCATGCGCGCAATCATTTTTCGCTTGGCCTCTTCCATCGCTTCCTGCACAAGTCGCTCGACTGGAGTCGGGTCGCCGGAAGTAACCAGCGCCGGAACGATACGCACATCGCGAATGTCACCAAGGCCATTCAAGGTGATGCAAACCGCTCCGCCTCCCGATTCAGCTTGAATCGTTTCCCGCTCTAAGCGTTCACGAGCTTTGTTCAAAGCCTCGGGAATCTTGTGCGCGTCCTTCAAAAGTGAAGCAAACTCGGTAAACCCTTTGAACATCGCCAGCTCGCAACCCTTTCTGCCGAACGACTTTGGGGCCGTTCAACCGCTCTAAACATTGCTTCGCTGCAGCCGACCTCAAAAGTTGATCAAGTCTATGCCGTGCAGCAAAATCAGTGCCGGATTATACCGAAAAGGCGATTTGTTTTAGAAGTCCCTTTTTGGTGGGGATACCAAATTGGCACAATCCGTCAATTAATTAGGGGGCGCACTTGGTTTTTTTGGATGGATTGCCGCAGACCTGGTTATCGAGTCACCACTTCGCTTGGCTCGACGAACTACGTGAGTGGATAAAAAAACACTCCACGGTTAACTGTTAGTCAGCCGCGGAGTGTGATGTTCGAAGACCCAGATTGCTATCAGAGCAATCGTTAAGCTTTCATTGGATCCATTTCGCCTGGCACGGGAACGGGATAATAGCCATCGCCGCCAGCAACCAATGGTGCAGCATCTTCCCATTTGGTTAATGCGTCATAGTTTGCCAAAGCGTGTTGGCTATTGATCGCATCTTTCCACTTTACGACTTTGCCGCTGTAGGTCGCCATGCGACCCAAAATTGCGGTCATCGTACTCTTCGCCCCAAACTCGGCTTCATTCGGCACTTCTCCACGACGTAGAGCAGCGAACAAATCATGATGCTCTTCTTGATGTCCATGGCCAGCCTTTGCATCGGACTTCCAAATCAACTCGCCTTTGAGGTCAAAGATCTTACCGGCGGAAATATCACAGTAACCTTTGGTGCCATGCACATGCTCGCTCACGCTCGACCACGTGTCAGGTTGATGGCGGCACATGCTCAACAGGCGACAGCCATTGGCATAGGTATATTCAACGGTATGGTGATCGTAGATTTGTCCGTACTGTTTGCCGGTACGTACTTCACGACCACCAGCACCCTGTGCTTCCACAGGATAATCTTTCATGAGCCAATTGATCACATCCAGGTTGTGGATGTGTTGCTCATTGATATGGTCACCGCTGAGCCAGTTGAAGTAATACCAGTTGTTCACTTGATACGAGAGCTCAGTATCTGAGTCGGCACGATTGCGAACCCAAACGCCCGCACCATTCCAGTACGCGCGAGCCAAGATAAACTCACCAATCGCACCACCTTGAAGCTTCTCAATGGTTTCTTGATAGCGTTGCTCGTGGTGACGTTGAAGTCCGACTTGAACGGCAAGCCCTTTCTTCTTGGCTTTTTCGCCCACTTCGAGGAAGCGACGAACGCCAGCTGCGTCACAAGCAACGGGCTTTTCCGCGAAGACATGTTTGCCAGCTTCGATGGCTGCATCGAAATGCAGCGGACGGAATCCAGGAGGTGATGCCAAAATCACAAGATCGCACTTTGAGTCCAGCACTTTCTTGTATGCATCGAGTCCAGTGAACCGAGATGAGTCATCGACATCGATCTTGTTCGGATGACGTTTACGAAGGTTCTTCTCGGAGTCGCGAAGGCGATTATCGAAAGCGTCACCCATCGCAACCAGTCGAACATCTCCGCCGCTCGTGTTCATCGCTTGTTCGGCCGCTCCCGTGCCGCGACCGCCGCAACCGATCAAGCCAACGCGAATCGCGTCGCTTCCATAAGCGTGCGCTGCCCGCGCTATGTTGACTTGGCTCATCAAGGCAGCGCCGGCGGCGACAGTTGTTCCCTGCATAATAAAATGCCGGCGAGTGGATTCCGTAGGCTTGGATTGAGTTGGTCTTTGGTACATGAAGCGAGAACTCCCGATCGATCGATACTTCAGAAACTTGGGGACCAGGCCGAATGATTCGTCAATGGCCTTATCCCGGAACGGTATTTTGGATCAGCTTATAGCGTAGCCCACCTGCTGCTGTAATTCAACGAACCCTTATTTGGGCCCCAAGAAGAGGCGGATTCCCCTTAGCGCAAAGTGGCATAGGCGTCCCGCCTGTGTTCATAGCCGCAGCCGTTTTCTGACAGGCGGGACGCCTATCCCACTTGGCAGGCGGGACGCCTATCCCACGTCATAAGTCTTTGTCGAAATGCTTGGGCTCGTAGGGGTGGTCCCTTTTGCGGATGACCTCGACGCGAAAAACAACATCGGGCGTCGCTTGTTTGAGCTTTTTGTCGTCCTTTGCCTGGGGGTCCACGATGGTCAGCGCACACAGGGTGTCCATTCCCGATATTACGCGTCCGAACACGCAGTGGCTTTTCGAGATGCTGACAACCGGTGAAAACGTGATGAAAAACTGAGAGCTGGCAGAGTGCGGCACGACGGCTCCTGGAACCTGCGATCCATCCGGTATCTTTGCCATAACCACAGAACCTCGCACCACGGGACGGTGCGTGTTTTCATCTTCGATGAAGTATCCTGCGTTGCCATTGCCGTCTCCCGTTTGATCTCCAGTGATCGCTCGGACCCCGCGCAAAACCTGGTAGAAACGATTGTTGTCGTAAAAGCCTTTTTCCGCCAAATGGATGAAGTTTGCGACAGTATTTGGCGCGTCATCTTCGAACAATTCAATCACGACAGGACCCCGCGAAGTGACCAAACGTATTTGCGGCAAATCATCCTTTTGAAGATCTTGGTCTCGATGTTCTTTATCGTGGTTATAAAGCTCGCGCATGCCATCGAGGACTGTCTCGATGCCTTTTTCTTTCTCACGCAACGCATCTGCGGCGGCGGCTGCTTTTAAATATGGTTCTGCTTTATCAACTTCCATCGTCATGAAGTAGCTGATACCGGCGATACGCTGAATGCGCGAAATAGGAATGCCTGTTTCACCAAGCAATGTGTCCGTATCGTTTCCGCCTTGTAGTAATGCGTCGGCGGCGTCGCCTGTCAGTTCAAACCAATCGTGTTCGTCTCGATAAAGAATGCAACGCAGTAGGTAGACGGTGAGTTCTGGATAGGCACGCATGTCCTGCCGGACGATCTTGGTTGCCTCAATAATTGATTCGTCCATCAGCGCGCGAGCTTGAGCCTGAAGCTCTGCCCATTTAAATCTCGTCTCGCGATCATTTGCCGTGGGTGGCGACATGTGCCATCTCTGAGCCAACTCCAAATACTCAGCCGTGACTTTTTTCCAGCGTTCAAAAGCCGAATCGAATTTGGAGCGATCGATGGTCGACGAGGGTTTCTGCTCTGGCTCCGAAACTTTGGAACTCTTCGCAGGAGCGCCAGGATTCTCGGCGGATATCGCAGCCTGATCGCTCGGCGTTGCGTCTTGTCCCCACGATTGGAGTGCCGCAAGTTGTCCAATGAAACAAAGCCAGATTAGAAATTGAGACCGCATATACCCTCGCGCAGTTTGTTTTCCTGCAGTAAGATAATCAATTGCCATGGTATGCGTCACGGGCCCAGAGAGCAGCGTGTCGCGACCATTGACCTGAAAGTGAACGAACCAACGCATGCCACGACCTCCGCAGCGCAAAACAAAGGCTACAACATTACGCGTGATCGCTGGTGACATGCGTGGGCGCAAGATCCACTATAACGGGGATCCGGGAACGCGTCCGATGCGTGATTCGGTGCGGGAGAATGTATTTAACATTCTTCAGACCACCGTCCGAAATGCGCTTTGTTGGGACTTGTTCGCGGGCACCGCCGCGCTAGCGATCGAGTCGATCAGCCGCGGCGCTTATCGAGCCGTTGCCCTCGAACAAGATCGCACGGCCATCGATACGATCCGGCGTTCTTTGTCAGACCTGAACATCACAGATCGCATTGAAGTCATCGCGGGCGATACTTTTCGCTTGGCACCGAGACTCCTTACCAGTGGAGATACGCAGCGACACTGGGTCGTGTTCGTTTCGCCTCCGTATGATCTGATGGAACGAAGGCCCGAAGCGATTACGGAATTGGTTCGGCATGTACTCGATGTGGCTCCACGAGACAGTCAGATCGTTGTGGAGTATGAGTCGCACTGGGAACAAACCAATTTGCCGGAAGCCGAATGGGATATCCGGCAATATGGTTCCACATGCTTAGCGTTTGCGGAAAAGTTGGCTTAAGCGGTTTTGCGGTTCTGCGAAAACGCTTCGTTCGGAAGCGAATCTCCGCGGACTTGATACACTTGCTGCGGATACGGTGGCGCGATTCCAGACTCGCTCATCCGTCGCTTTAATCTCTTCATGAACTCATTTTTCACGATGGAGTGTTTGTTCGCACCTGTCTTGAGTGAGAACTTGAGTTGCACCATCGAGTCATTAAATGACTCGATGGAGATCTCCGATGCATGTTCGAGAATTAGCGTTTGATAGGGCGCCTCACGCCGCAACTCTTCTGCGATGTCGACGACGATTTCATTCACTTGGGCTAAATCTTCTTCGTAGTTCACAGCGAATTGAATTACCGCACGCGACCAACCATGTGTTTCATTGCTAACGCTATTGATGGTTCCGTTAGGAATAAAATGGACGACTCCATTTGCATCACGCAAGACCGTCATTCGTAGCGTAATTCGTTCAACTTGACCACTAACCTCACCTATCTTCACCGAATCGTTTAGCATGTATTGGTTTTCAAGTAGCATGACGAAACCATAGAAATAGTCTTTGATCAGGTTTTGAGCGCCGAAGGCAACTGCCAAACCGACGACTGCGACCCCTCCCATCAAAACCTTGACATTGGCTCCGACTTCTTCAAGCATCATTAAGCAGCCGCTGACGAAGATCGCAACAGTGGCCGCATTCTGAAATACACCTACCAGCGTTTTGGCTCGATTCTCACGCTCGGCGGTATTCCCACGAACCGTGCCAGAGGAAACCAATCGGATCGAACGATGTGCGAACAAGGACGCGATACGATTGAATAGAAACATCCCGCAGATAATAAAGAAAAGATTGGGCCCATGATTGATGAGCCATGACAACATGTTGCGTGGCGCAAATGGATTCTGTAGCGCTGCGACATTGTCTCGGGCCGCTTCCGCTTCCGCCCGAATCGCGGCAGCTTCTTGCAAAGCGATGATGTGTTCGCTTTGCAACATACCGAGTTCAGATCTCAAGTCATTCATGCGTTCATTGATCTCATTGATCTGAAGCTTTGCGGAACGTTGCCTTTCCTCAGATGCTTCGATCTCTCCCATCACCGTAATGGCTTCTTCGCCTCCGGCGAGTTGAAGTCGTTCGAGTTCTGGTCGAAGCGTCGCTTGAGTTGAAACTTCGAGATCAAACTTTTTTCTGGCAAGCGCGATCTCTTTTTGTTGTTGAGAAATCAGTTTCTGAAGGTCGGATATTCTTCCTGCGAGTGACTGAGTGTCTTCTTCCGCTTGTTCGGCTTCTTCTTCTTTGGCTTCAGCTTCCTCTTTCGCTTCAGTAAGCTCTTCGTCCTCTTCCATTTCTTCGTCGGCTTCCTGGTCGGACTTCTCGCCTTTCTCCGAGGCGTCTTTATCTGCTTCGCCATCTTTGCGATCTGTGCTACCAGTGTGTTCTTGGGATGCTTTTTCAGCATCATCAGCACGCTGCTTCATTTCTTCGCCGTTGGACTTATCGTCAGCGGCTGCTTCTTTTGAAGTCTCTGCCGCGACATCTTCGCCGGTGAGCGATTGAAGTGCTTCGACATCTTTCTTAAGTTTCGCTTGAAGCGTGATCCATTCTTCTCTCGCATTTTTTCGTTCTTCGATCGCTAGATCAAACCGCTCTTGCGCCAGCTGCAATTGTTTCGTGAGGGCTTCTAGATCCACCTGAAGTTGTCCGGCCGCATTGCGGTTGCCTTCTTGAAGCGCCCGTTCCAAAAGCTCACGAAGACGTTCCCATTGCTGTTTGAGATCGCGAAAAGATGCTTCCGCTGAAGCGTATTCGCTTTCAGGCGATTCAAGTATCTCTTTTAACTCGGCGATACGCCGCGATTGTTCGGCAATCGTTTCTTGTAATTCTGCAATGCGCTTCGCATCGGTTGTGTTTTCTGCGACAAGCTTTTCGCCATCCTGGGTAGTTGCTGCACGTGTCGTCGCAGTAGCGTCGGATGTTGGCTCTGAGTTTTGGACGGCGGCATGGTCCGCCATCATCTGCCCGGTTGCTGGAGGTGGCAGTGTAATGTTCGCCGGAGCTTGAACACCTTGAGCGGCATTCAGAGGCACTAATGCGCTGGAGGATTGAGCAGGGTTTGGTTTGACGGCTGGAGTTGCCGCATCGACCGCATAGAGCGATGCGGTAATGGAGAAAGACAATGCCAAGACGGTTATGGTCGTGGTCTCAAACCAGCTACGGTTAAAGTTCAATTTAGGGAAATTGATGGATTGAAACACTCGGGCCTCCTGCCTTCGGTCATTGGCTGCGTCGCGACGAGAACTGTGAATATCGGAATGCCAAAAGTGCGTCAAGAAGAACCGGTCGCATGCTTCCTTAGATTACGCATCTTATCAGCTTAGAGGCATTAGAGATCGTTATTGTCTGAGAGCAGCTTCCGCTTGTGCCAGATCGTGTCCATCCGAGACGATGCGTCCGTCGCGCAACACAATGATGCGGCTGGCGTGCCGAGCCACTTCAAGGTCATGCGTCACCAGAACGACCGTGATTTTTTCTGTACGGTTGAGTTCTTTGAAGAGGTCAATGATCTCGCGGCTAGTCTTCGTATCCAGGTTGCCCGTCGGTTCGTCTCCCATCAGGATTGAGGGAGTGTTTACCAGTGCGCGGGCAACGGCGACACGTTGCTGTTGTCCTCCGGAAAGCTTGCTTGGTTCATGGTCCATGCGGTCTCCCAAGCCGACGCGAACTAGCATCAATTTCGCCAGTTCGCGACGTTCTTTAGCGGTCCATCGGTCGTTGTAAACCAGGGGGAGCTCGACGTTTTCCAGTGCCGTAGTGCGCGCAAGCAAGTTGTAGTTTTGAAAGACAAAACCGATGCGTCGATTGCGTATTCGCGCGAGTGCGTCACGGTCGAGGTCGGAAACCAATTCGCCTGCAAGGTGGTAGGTACCGCTGGTGGGGCGGTCAAGGCAACCAAGGGTATTCATCAACGTAGATTTGCCGGAGCCTGAAGGCCCGATCAAAGCGAGAAACTCTCCTTGATCCACGTCTAAAGACACGCCGGCCAACGCATAAACAGTCGATTCCCCCACTGAATAAACTTTGGTGACGTCGCGTAATTCGATCAGCGGCACAATCCAACTCCTGCCCTTTTCATGGAAGCGGAAATCGTTAAGATACACGCCTTCCTCAGGGAATGTGCGGCGGAGTAGCTCAGTTGGTTAGAGCAACGGCTTCATAAGCCGTGTGTCGCCGGTTCGAGTCCGGCCCCCGCTACTGATTCTTCAAAACCGAGAACCCGCCAAGAGCGGGTTCACCATCCGGTTTGGGCTTTGAATGAATTATCTGGCATCATTTTTTGTGCTACCTAGGGGCTTGTTGGTCGATTCGTTGGATTCCCTAAGCTACTCCAGGCCCCATACCGCACACGAAGCATAACGGCAGCGACGAAAAGAAGTGCGGTCACAAGCCCCAAGGGGAGTGCTAAACGCTGCGTCCGGTTTCCCTTGTCTGCGATATGCGCATACGTTTCATCGTATGTCAGGATGGCTTGCCCATCACGCTCCAATGCCCATAACCAATATAACTCGCGTCCGACCGAATCAGGGTACGCGTGTGCAATGACGTCATCGCCAAGCTCGATTGATTTCAAGTTTGGGACGCTCCGAGTTAAGTCGTGCTGCGTCAAGTGATATCGCTTGGTTCCATCGTTGATTTCGATGTGCAGCTTTTTGCCAGCCCGCCGTAAGTTCGTGTAGTGAACGGACTCAACGCTCCCCGAGATCCGCTGCAAATCTGACTTTTTCACTATGTCCATGCGCCACCCGTAAGCACACACCAAGGTGCACATTAGGGCGAGTCCTGCGAATAGGAGGCAAACGGCGGGAATGTCGGTTGCTGTTGCGTTTGCCATAGGGGCGATCGACACGTTTTTTGACTTAGACATTGTGGCTTTGATTAGTTTGAAACTTAACGAACCGTTTGTCATGGGCCATCGATAGCCCCGACACTTTTGCCAGCCTGTCGAACTCGGCGTTGCGAGCGCTCGTTTAACTCGCCCGCGAGCGCTCGTTTAACTCGCCCGCGAGCGGGCGGGTCGGATGCCATAGCGGCCGGGGATGGACATCGTTGCGATCCAAGAAACGAACGGGCTTCACTAGTTGCTTGTTTCGCCAAGTTTCGATCAGCGATTCGATCTCCATAGCGGCTTCGATTTGAGTTTGCATTTGCATGACTTTGTTATGTATGGCTAGTCTTTTGATGCAGTGAGTGTAGAGAGTGACGTAATGTTTTCGTCATAGTCGCGTGGCTCTTTGGGCACGTAGAAGCTGTTCGCAATGGAGATGTCATTGATGGCGCTGTAGGTTCCATCTCGGAGGTCCGGGAAAACGCTAGTCGTCTGCGCAGCGTCAATGTCTAACTTGCCAATTACTTCTAGCTCCATCCGCTTCTGTGTTAAGCGATCGCGCAGTTCGAGAAGCGTTTTTTCTCGTTTCCTTTGATCGGCGGGCCCCATTTCATTGATAGAAGGCGCGTTCAAATCTTTACCTGAATCGAGTATAGCTATGCCGCGATCAAAAAGTTCACGGCAGTCGATTCCTTGTCGATGGAATTGGTTGGCCAGGACAAGCCAGAAAGTTGTGTGATCCTCATCGCTAGTATCGTTTGCGGCTTCGGGAAAGCACTTTACGATGATGTCAAGTAACTCACCGTTTTCGAAAGGTAACCGGACCACAGCAGAGATCGTGGCTTTCAAATCCTTTGCGATGTCGTTGGAGTACAAGCCAGGTCCCCATGTTCCCATGTCAATTCCTTTTCGAATTCGTATTAGGGGCGAGTTTGTGAGATCTGAAGCGGAATTACATCGGAAGTCATAACCCGAAGCGTAACGAACAAGTGACTGCAACGAAAGCATCACTTGTGCTTGAGCGAATCGCTTTGGGATTCCATCGAATACGCTTTGTTCTGCCGCATTATTTGCCGAAGGATTTAGACATGTGATTGTAAGCGTCGGAAATGTCGAACCAGTATTCAGTGCCGTCAGTGCATTGGAGCAGATCAAGATGCTTGTCGTCCTTGTGCATGAGTGACTGTTGTTTCAGTTCTTTCTCTAGATATTCGATCACGTCGTGCTCGTCTGAGGTACGAACAACGATATAGGGTGCATTTGCGGAACCATCTCCGGTTGCCAGGATTCCCTCAACACATGCTTGCCCAATTATCATTTCCATTTCAGCAGCCTCCTCATCGCCAAGTTTGTGATATAGGAAACCGAGCAACTGATGTGCGCGCGGACTGAGTATCAAGTTGCCCATTGATTCTTGAAGGGTATCCCGTGCGTCTTCGATCTTTTGTTGTTCGTAGAGTTCGCCAGCCGCGCCGATCTCGTCTGAGTACGGATCATATGCGTCCGAAGCGATGACTTTTTCGCGGAGCGCAAGATAGGTGCTGCGATCCGGGGATTGTATGAATTGAATGAGCTCTTCACGCATGTCATTAGTCTCGTTCGATGAGCCGATTCCGTTGGCATAATCGGCCATTGTTGATAGGATTTGTGCCTGCATTATAGGGATTATAGGGCTGATGCGGCGATCGCCGACACGCTGTCGATTATCGCGTTTGAGTCACAGGCGTAAAGGTCAGCACCACCAAACGGATTCAGCTCTAACAGTCGAAATTGATCATTGCATTCACAGACGTCGAGTATGTATACGATTGCAGGCTCCGGAATGGAAGTCGCCACTATAGACGCGAGGTTCGCAGCAGACGAATTCAATTGAGCGGCGATTGGCTTTCGCGTTTTAGGATCATAGCCTGATCCTGTAATGACCTTGCGGTTTGCAATCACGAAACGCCATTCATTGCCAATTGTTTGGATGGGTGCAACGACAACTGGAATTGTTTCATCATCGTAGTAAAAACCATGATCAAGTTTTGCGAGCGTAAGCGATTCTACTTCTACAACACGTCCACTAAATGGTTTCAATGGGCTGTCGGGGCGGACAAAAATGCGATCAGTTGCACCGATTTGTTCCGCAGCGTAACGAGGGTTAGCGACCAGTTCCTTTGCTGTACAGATCCGCCAATCCTTGTGTACAAGCCATTGTCGTGCGGACTCGTACCATGAAGAGCAACGAAATGCCTCGACAGGGCAAAACGATCCCGGAGTCCATTGAAGTTCGTTGGCGATTCGTGAAGCATTGCCGAGCGAGCCATGAAAGACTACTGATGAATTCGGTACGCGCGATGGTACGCCTTCCGACCACCAAACGTCTGACCAATCAACAAGGCGATGCCCTCGATCACGTATCGCGGTTCGGATCGGAGCATGTGTTTCAGGAAAGATGTCGGGTTCAAGGACCCACGTTACATTAGACATGTATTCTTGTGGCAGAACGGTACGAATCACGCAGCACGGCGAGTAAACGTTATGGCAAAGCTTACACCATAAGCCGTGCTTGCGTGCATCGCTCTTTCCCATGGATGTCGCGCCACAGCGGATCGACCAAACCCTGGGTGTTGATTATTTTTATAAGATTAAGTGATTTTATTTCCCGGTGCAATCATTTTGGAACGGACGCTGGTGTTCCAGCTTTAGTGGGCGGAAATTGATCGTGCTCCTTTGCAACGCTCGTCTTCAATGAGTCACGCCGCCCGAGATGTTGAGATTTTCGATGCAAAGGAAAACCAGCCGTTTCAACCAACTAAAGTTGGAACTCCAGCGCAGGTCCCCGAAGGTGCCGACACAACCTTCAAAACCGGCTAACGGTTTGCCAAAACTTCAGGCTGTTTTAATGAAAAATCAGCCGTAAGGCGAGTGGATATATCCGTAGGACACCCACTATGGCACTCGCAATCGAGACGAGCAAGACAGCACCGGCTGCCAAGTCTTTAGCGTCGCGTATCAACTCGTGATATTCTTCCGAAACCCGATCCGCTAGTCTCTCTATAGAGGTGTTGATGGCCTCAAATGCGAGTACCAAACCGATACAGGTCACAAACCAACACCAATCTTCTATGCTTGCTCGCAAGAAAATGCCAAGCGCAATAACTACCGCAACAACGCAAAGGTGAAAGCGACCATGCGCCTCGCGAGTTAGACAAATCACAATCCCTCGAAACGCATTGATGAACGCTTGGAATCGCTTATGCAGGCCTATCATCACCTTATAGCCTTCAAGAGTGAGTGAGGTAACTTCGAAGGGCGAACGTTGGCCGTCACGGAGTTCGCGCGTGACAGCAACCATCGAGTTCGAACTGATCGCCGACTTTGGTGCACGACTTTGTTATTTGACGTGTTCCTTTGCCTTCACTAAAGGGCGATGCCCATTTATCTGTATGTAGAATGCCTCTTCCGGTAGTCGAACCGCCTGTACGATACCGAAATGCACAGAAATCGTTTGCGGCAGGGTTTCAAAGATTAAAGCAGATTCACTGCCATAGTTGCATTCATGCTTGTCCGTAGGCAACCCTTCAATGACAGAATATTTTTCATCTTCGAGGTAAGGGATGAAAATTGCAAAACAAATGCGATCATTAAACGACTTCCAGCCTCCTACATCAGTAATCTTTTGACGATCTAGTCGCGAGTTCTTGAGCATAGCAGAAACAAATTCAGGTGTTTCCAAGTTGAATTGGATTCGGTAGCAACCATTCCCTTGCCGCTTCGCAAGTTGCGTATGCACAACGGAAGCAATTTTGGTTTCGATAGCTTCTTGGGGTGTCATTTCCGAAATTTTTTCGGAGTCGGAATGAGAGTACGCCACCAGGTACGCTTGGTAGCCATCTTTCCTCTGGCCTCCAGTCTTCTTGTAGTCAATCTCGAACGAGATTCCGACATCTGTGCGATCGACTGAGACGGACTTTAGGTATGATTCAACGATGGGCGGACAGTGCTGTCCTCTCGCGACAGGCAGGTTCAAGATCGACACGATTGAGAATGCGAACGCTAAGCATGCTTTAAACATCGGTCCACTTTCGTCAAATAACGTTACGATTCACGGAGCCCGGCGAGTTAGCTTTTAGTTGCAACTTGAACCATATGTCGAGCAATCGCTCGTTCCTATGGATGCCGCGCCACAGCGGATCGAACAAAGCCCAGGTGTCGATCATCTCGATAGGATTAGGCGATCCAATCAGACCGAATGAAGTACGGGCCACCAAATGCATGATCTTCATGAGTATGCACCATTGTCCATTTGAAATCTAACGGGCAGATAAAAAACTCGATATTGTGAAATTCTCCAAGCGGAACCAGTTTTCCACGGCACTCAAGGCCTGTTTGGCCATGCCTGTAGACACGGACTGGTGTACCGGCCAAATCAAAATTGAAAGGGACGATCCAGTAGTGTGAACAATCCACGTGGGAAAACTCTAATTCAGCCTTCACGCCCATCTTCAGCCGAGGTCGTCCCACGAAGGCATTCCCGTAAATGGCACGCCACTCGCGCTCGATATCCAGCGTTGACTTCAGTGGCAGATCCGTCACTTCGATCCCCGCGCTGGAAAGGAATTCAAACATTTGATTGAAGGATGTTGCTCCTTGATTAAACCGCACAAACGAATGCCACCGATGACCGAGCAGGGCAAGTAACGCCTCCATCAGGAAACGGTTGATCCACCGCTTTGGTCTATCGGATTGTTCGTCCCGCTAGATCTTAATTGGTTGAACAAGTGGCCCTCAATTTCACGCCTTAAACGCTCTGCTATTGAAGCCGTTGCACCATATCCTACCACGATGGGGTCCATGCTAGGGCCTGTCAAGGCAATCGCGTAGTCTGCCCCGCGTGTGAACCATCGTTTTGGTGCATTGATGATTTCGACACCGGTATATTCACTCACGCTTTGAGCTCGTCGGACGACACCCATCCATCCAGTTACCCTAACTATTGATCTGGATTCATTGTTAAGCCACACGCGGTTTCGAAGCAAAATCATACTACCAATCATGAAGTGGCTGCAGCCAATAATGAGAATTGCCAACGCGCCAAGGACCATCCGCGGTATCGTATCGGTCGGCTCAGAAAACATGGAACGGATGGTTTGTGAAAAAGCGATGAGTGTAAGTCCACCGGTACAGGTAAACAAAAAACCAAAGGGTGTTAGAATTCCGGCGTCGTTTGCGTAACCGAGCCAGCGTGAATTAAGCGAAAGCAATCGACGAGATTTGTAATGCCCAGAAATTCCTGGCATTCAACACGCTCCTGACTTAAGCGACGAACTACCAACGTAACCCGGCGGCGGCCAAGAGCCTTTGATTTTTGAATCCGCCCAATCCGCCGCTCGGGTTGACCGCCTTGTTAGGCATTGAAAGAGGACTATGAACCGGCCTGAGGAGCCACGAGCGTTCCGTTGTATGCACCACCATATTGGTTCGTGGCCTTTAACGTTGTGCCATCCATACTGATCCGGCAGGTATCGACCATTGCACCAATCCGAAGGATAAGTTTTTCTCCTTCAAATCGCCACGTTCTGTCATTGGCCCCGGAAATAGTTCCATCCGCTTTGAGTTGCCACGTGAAATTACCGCGAAAATTGCCACCGACGCATTCCCAATGAGCAATGACTCTAGGTGCCAGCACCTTCTTCTTCTCTTCCGTCATATTTGACGCGGCAGCATCATCTTTTTCTTTTCGTTGAAGGTGATCGATCGCTCGATCATATGGCTTTGCCGCTTGTGTTCGTGCTTTTTCGATTGTTGTTAAATACTGATTTGCTGGTTGACGCATTGGAACTGAAAATGGAAGCGTCCCGTATTTCTCGAAAGTCAATTTCTCGTTTGCAACTGCCTCGATAAGCGATTGCTTCGATTCGGGTTTGATCTGCGGGCTTTTCCGAATTTGTTCGACTGTCGCATCAAATGCCTTTGACAGCTTGTCGTTAGCGTCCTTGGTGCTCTTTGAGTATTCATCGACCGCTTTTTCGATGGCAGTTCGAAGGTTATTCGGTAATTCACCAAGCGCGGCCGGTGCGCACAAGGTGGCAACCACAACTGCGAGCATGAGTTCGTTGATGTGGATCGGTCGCATTGGCGTCACTCCTATGTCTAACGATGCCGATGTCCAAGCGGCGGCAATTAAGGTTTCAAAAGTCAGAGCGGTCGATTCTCCGCTTCGCTCTATCGGATTGTTCGTCGATTATTTGTTGAATTTCCGGCTCGTCCAGGGAAAGCCGTAGAGCGCATCATGTTTACCATGAGTCCGATTGGTTCTGTAACGTCTACCGGTATCGCTGATGAAACGCCGAATTGCGGTCAGAGATTTTATATTCTCATCACGTCGTCGATTGAACTCGGCCGATTCCAAGCGTGTTGCGTCTGGATGCCAAGGTGGTTCGGTTCTCGAGTCAGCGGTCCGAAAATATTCAAGCATTGCGTCGATCGCTTGGACCTGAATCTTGGCTGCACCAAGTTCTCTGTGTTTCTTCCAATAGTCGAGTACCGTCGTTGGTGAGTCATCTTTGCCGCTCGAATCCGGTGGAAAGACACCGAATTGGGACCGGCTCACTACCAACAACTCATCCTCGAAACCAATCAACATTTGAGTTGCGAGGATCGTACAAGCAGAACCAACCGAGACATTGTAATCCGAATAGGTGTTCACAGAGTACGAGTACCTCATGTCATCAGAGTGTGCCATTAATATGTCGATGGCCAAGTCATCCTCAGCAAGCAACGCTTGCATCGCGCTGTAAACGGGAGTTTGGAGCTCCTTGTCGAAGGTTTCAGGAAAACGAATCGTTTGGTCTTCAACACGCCGAGCATTGCCGCGGACGATGGGCGCCGGATTGCGCGAGGCAAGTTGTTCGATTAGCACTTCAACTCGCTTCCGCGAAGGATCGTTTTTTTTTTCTGCGATGCCCTGAGCGCTTATTGGATTGGCAATAGAGACCCAAATCATCACGATAGCAATAAGTCGCATTTGGGTCAGTTGTGTAGACGAACGTAATGCGTCACCGAGTGACGGGAGTTGACGCCGCATTGTCGAAGTGCCCTGGCCGTCGCTTAAGTGGACGCAATTGTTCCTGTGGTGGAGTCGCCAACAGGGTTTGACGCCACCACACGATTTTGTTTGGTTGATAGGCTAACCGATTGAATTGGCCATCGCAATCATTTTCATCAAGCGATTTCCTTGAGCTTACCCCCAAGGGTAACTGCTGACGCTACTCGGTAGCTGGCTACGTGTTGCTGCGCGCTCACCAGTCCTGAAGGGACGAACTTAATACAGCCCAGGGCAAAGAGGAGCGTTGTCTTATGTATACAGCGCATGTTTTCAAACTTTAGTATGCAAAAAGTCGTTCCACTACTTTACATCGACCAAAGGAAAACGAATTATGTCGATGCAAAGAAAAACCATGCATTTTCGCAATAAAAAAAAGACTGTCCTGCTTAGCCCCGAAGCCGAGCAGAATGAATCAAAAAGACTTTGGGACCTAAGGGATCGCCGTGTATTCCTCCTACCCTGAGCATTGAATAGAGTATAACACAGAGCCACGGAGGGCATGGAGACATGATTCTCTCCTCTCTCCGTGCCCTCAGTGTCTCTGTGTTTCAGTATCTTTCTCTTCTCGATTGTGCGATGCAAACCATCTATTGTTTCATCCACAATTTGTCTCCATCGGGCGTTATCCACGCGCGAAGCCGCTAAGATCGCGAAGTAAATGAGAGGATGCAGAATTAGACTTAGCGTTTTTCGTGTCTTCAACCCAACCGGCGGTTCCGGTGGATTTCTTTGTTCTGGCATTTCTTCGTACTCGTACTCAGCAACGCGGTACTCGTACTCGATCGAACCCTCCGACACGGTCTCGTTCCGTTGGATCAATCGCGTGAGCATCGACACAAAACGTTTGAGATCGGATTTGCCAAGACGGTTCGACTCTACATCAATTGTAGAGCAGACGACCAGCACGTCCTTTCGAGTACGAGTACGATGAAGACAGGAATGCATTGATGCCTGAACGCCTAATCATTCCTTGGTCACCCATACTAGAAAGTTTATTCGGTATGAACTCAACGACACAGAATCCATATTCTTTCCGAAAAGCTTCTCAGTAATTGGTTTAGCCCGAGAGGGGGGGCTTCGGCCAGGTTCGGTTAAGTGTCGATGGATTCAGAAGGCGCGCGAGCGTGTGTGGCTGCGCTGTGTTAGGCAACTTACGAAGCTTGGGAATGATCATCTCCATCGCTTTCCTTGCGAATTGATCATGCTCAGGCTTCGCGTACCTGCTACTCGAATTCGCTTGAGATCTATCAACAAAACTGTCACAATAGCCGCAGCCAGAATCGGGTTGATGCCGCGGTACTACTCATGACTTCACCTCCAGCAGACGACTCAACACCAGATTCTCAAACTAATCCTGGCTTGAAAGTTACGGCGGATGCCGAATCGCCTGACGAAAGCGGTTTTTCGATCCAGCCGATTGATGCGTCTCTACCCTCGGTCATTGATACTGCCGGAAGATATAGCCCCATCGAAAAGCTTGGTGCAGGGGGCTTCGGACTGGTTATCAAAGCTTTCGATCAGGAACTGCGCCGGCCTGTCGCCGTCAAACTCCTGCATTCCGCTTCCGAACGAGGCAAAGTTGCCCTGTTAAAAGAAGCTCGCACGTTGGCGTCCTTGGATCATCCAGGGATCGTTCCTGTTTACGACGTCGGCCGCACCGCGAAAGGTGCATTGTTTGTCGTATCGAAGTTAATCACCGGCCAAGATCTCGCAGTTCTATTGAAGAATTATCGACCTTCGATTCATGAAGCGGTGAAATGGACCGCGCTCATCGCCGATGCGCTTGACTACGCTCACCAGCATCGCATCGTCCATCGCGACATCAAGCCCTCGAATGTTTTGTTAACGGTCGATCGCGTGCCGGTGCTTTCCGATTTCGGGCTAGCTTTAGAAGAAGCCAACTATGGGGCCGGGTCTGCGTTTGTTGGTACGCCTGCATATATGAGTCCCGAACAAGCTCGCTATGAAGGGCATCGCGTCGACGGGCGCAGCGACATTTATAGTTTGGGAACCGTATTGTTCGAAATGCTCACCGGCTCGCGACCTTTCGCGGCATCGGGGCGCGAAGAATTGCTTGAGCTCATCCGAACGGTCGAACCGCGTCCTCTGAGGCAACTCAATGGCGCCTTGCCACGCGAGCTCGAACGGATCGTGTTGCGAGCGCTTCAAAAGCGAGCGTCGGATCGATATCCCGTGGCGCGGGATTTTGCCGAAGACTTGCGTTACTGGCTCGAACGCGCTGACGATCCTCAGACCGGGTCGGTCACAATAACCGATTCCCATGGACCTTCACCGCTTGAAAAATCTTCGAGCCGATCTAAAGCCGAGCCGTCAACGGCCCCTCCCTCCGAAACAACATCGAGTCAGCCAGTTCAGCCGATGGTCGTCCCACGCGGCTTACGTGCATTCGACGAAGCCGACGCCGATTTCTTTTTGTCATTGTTGCCGGGTGCTCGTGATCGAGATGGCTTGCCCGATAGCGTGCGGTTTTGGAAGTCACACATCGAGCAGCTCGATGCCGGTGAAACATTTCGTGTTGCAGTTTTGTTAAGTCCCAGCGGGAGTGGTAAATCATCGTTGGTGCGCGCGGGAATCTTACCACATCTCGTACCAAACATTCGACACTTTATCTTTGATGCGTCGCCGCAAGAACTCGAATCGCGCATTCTGAAACGATTGCAGCGCGAGTACCCACAACTTCAAGATGCCGTTGATCTTGTGGAAGCACTAAACGAACTACGTCGGCAACTAAATGAACAACCGGGTCAAAAGGTTTTGATTGTCATCGATCAATTTGAGCAATGGTTGAATGCTCATAGCCAGGAGGCGAACCCGAAGCTCAGTCAAGCACTGCGGCAATGCGACGGCAGTTCTTTGCAAGCGTTATTGCTGGTCCGCGACGATTTTACGTTGGCGATCAGCGAATTCATGGACATGCTCGAAGAACCTTTGCTTCAAACCAAAAACTTCGCGACGGTCGAACCTTTTTCAGTAGAACACGCGCTGCGAGTTCTGGAGAATTTTGGTCGCGCTTATGGCATCTGGACAAAAGAACCTTCCAAAGAGAATCGCAAGTTCATGGAACTTGCCGTGAAGGAATTGACGCAGTCAGGGGGACGCATCGCGCCGGTTCAACTGGCTGCACTTAGCGAGATCATCAAAGAGTTGCCATGGACGGAGGCGACATTGCGTAGTCTCGGCGGCATCAAAGGCATTGGTGTTGCATTTTTGGAACAACGTTTGGCCGGCGATCGTAGCCACCCTGAGCTTCGGCAACATTTACCAATGGTTCGTCGAATCCTACAAGCATTGCTTCCTGCCGAAGATGAGAACATACGAGGTAATGCTAAGTCGCGAAGTGAATTGTTGAATGCTGTCGGTGAGCAATTCTCGCGGGATCGCTTTGATCGTGTGCTGATGTTACTGGACGCCGATGCGCGATTGCTGACGGCAGTTGGCAGCAGCGGTAGCGTCAGTGAGAGTAGCTCGCATACAACGTCCGGAGAACGAGAGACTTCTTACCAGCTTGCGCATGATTACTTAGTCCCCAGCATTCGCACTTGGTTAACTGCGGGAGAGCGTGCGACTCGGCGCGGTCGAGCGCGGCTACATTTAAGACAACTTGCCGAATCCTGGACGATTCGTCCGGATCGTCAAAGATTGCCGACGTTCGTCGAATGGCTAACCCTCGCCGCCTTAACACGGCGCGGTGACTATTCGACAAGTGAGACCCGGATGATGCGAGCGGCGAAGCGTCATCATCTATCGCGCGCGGCCCTTTGGTGCTGCGTCGTACTGGCGATGATGGGTTCATGGGCTTGGATTAATCGCAAGCGTCATGTTGAGGCCGGGTTTTCTCGACTACTGGCGGCAGATACATCAGAAGTCCCGTCGATCTTAGCAGAACTCAGTGAGTCGGGAGCTTCGATCGATCAATACAAAACTTTGATGACGTCGCTCGAACCGAAGTCAGATGCGGGTGAAGATTCATTCGGTTCGAGACGTCGACTACACTTGCATCTTGCGATGACAGACGCGGACGCGGATTCTGCACAATATGTCATCGATCATCTCGATGAAGTGTTGCCAGAACAGCTCGATGCCGTAGCAGAATTGTTTGACCGCACAAAGCAAGAACGGATCCCGCAGCTTTGGAAGGCTTTGGATGATCCGGATGCTTCGTCGAGTGATCCCCGAAGACTTGCCGTGGCGGGTTTGCTTGCGAAGTTTGACGGCGATAGCCCCGAATGGAAAACAAAACTCGCATGGCTTGCTTCTCAATTGACGTACATTAAATCAAGTCAACTGGCTTCTTGGCTTCGACATTTTGCGCCGCTGAACTCTAGGTTGGCAGACGCTTGCTTGCAGCTAGTCCGCGGTAAAACTCGCGAGGCGGTTCGTTTGACTGAGTTGCAAAGAGAGTTGCTTTACGAAAGCATCGCTTATCTTTCACGCGATAACTCTGAACTGCTGATTCAATCGCTGGAGTTGGCAAACGCCTATGAAGCGAGACCAATCCATCTCGCATTGTCGCAAAGAAAAGATCGTGCTGAGGAACAACTTAATGCGCGGATAACGCAGTTACTGGATGCGGAAACCACCCGTGAATTGAGTCCTGAGGCCAAGAACGCCACGAATGCTCTAGCAAAAAAGTATTCGGGAATGTTCGACGCGACTTCGGGATATCTCACGAACATTCCTGAGCCTCAATTGGAGTCAGTGCTGACTCAACTCAGCGCATTAAACTATCGCCCAGTAACCTTGAGGCCATTTGCCTCCAAAGATGGTTTACACATTGCCCTTGTTTTGGCTCAATCGGTAAACAACGTTCGCTGGGAACTAGATGTTCCTGCTAAAGAGGTCGCATCGCGAGTCGACAGCATCGAAAAATCGAGTGGTCGGATCATCGATTTTTGTGCGTATGAACCCAAGTGGCCTCAAGAACAAGAACTTCGCAATTTCGCTGACTTGCGTTACGCATTGTTATGGCAGGAGACTACTTCGTCTCGGCAGGCTTCGCTTTGTACTTTGCAGGTGCCCGAAGAACGGATGGCAGAGATCGAAAAAAAAACGCGAGCGGCAGGCATGTATCTGGCCCGACGAGATGAAAGGTGTGATGCAGCCAATCGGATCTTTATTGATTCACTTTGGTTCAGCAACGAGAAAGAACCGTTTCCGAGTTTTTCACGCGCACGTGCCATCTATAGTTTTGGAGAACTCTACCCTGATTATGTGGTCAATGATCTGAGGATGCATCGAAATCTATTCAGTGAGAGCGACCGATTTTCGATTGCACAAGCTTTCGCAGAAGAACGTAAGCGAATCACGGGTAATGCAGGATCGCGTCAGTCCATTAGTTTGACGAAGATGATTCGATACTTGGTGTCGGTGGGAGAGTTTGACAAAGCACGCGAGTATCTAGCTAAAGCGTCGCCGAGCAAGAGTGCAGCGGATCTGATTAGGTGCTTGATTGTTTTCGCTAATCAAAAAGATTTGGATGGGATTCAAGCGTTGAAGCAACAGCCGATTGCTGCGGACATCCCTGGTTATCAAAGGCTTTCGGCGCTCTACGAAATGATGGCCGCTGATAACCATGAAGGGCTTGCAAAGGAACTCGATGTCTTCATGAATGACACTGAGATTCCGCATGATTCGGTATATCTTCAAACTTTGGCCTACGCGATTCGAGCATTAAAACAAAGCGGGAGTGATCTCAGTAGCCGATTTACCAAAGCGTTCATGAGCACGCTAGACGATCTGTTGGCCACCAAGCAGATCAGCCAGCCAGAGATCTTTTTGAATAGCGAAGTGCTTGATGATTGGTTTAAGAATGCAACGTTTCGAGCCACTTTAGCAAAGCATGGTTGTGATGGACGATTTCACTCGGTTTGGCTTGAAACGACCGACATTGAATCAGAAATGATTCTTGATCATCGGAGTACAGCGCACGAGCGTCGCGCGCGCGAGCTATATGCCGCAGGCTATTATCCGGTATGTGTTGAATCTCTTCAGCGAGACGACGGAGAACCGCTGATATGTTCGTCGCTTTGGCATCGCAAATTAACACCGGTCGACGATCGTGTTCATCGTGCAGGCAACGCGGCCAGGTTAGCGCTCGAACGAGCCAAGCTCGGGAACACACGCTCGTTTTTCAGCGGATTGGCAGGCATATATGGCGCGGATTACCAATCCCAATTAACGCGTTACGCACCGGACTGGATCTCCGTCGATCTCTTATTGGAATGGCTTGAAGAACAACAATCCGTCGAAGTTTACCGAAGTCTATGTTTCATCTTAGGTCAGATACCACGCGAAGCCTTGGGTGATGTTCAACGTGAACGCTTAAAGACTCGGTTAGAATTCTTGGACGAGACCGCGCAAGAAGCTGGTTTGCACTCCGCGGTTTTGTGGTGTGCAAGTCAATTAAACTTGCCTTCCATTACGGCGAGTTCTACAAATCGACAAAAAACAAATCAGCGGCGCAATTGGTATTCCAATGCGCTAGGACAAACGATGATCACTTTGGATTCCAACGAACCTTTCTTAATGGGTTCGCCGATATATGAGGCTGGCCGAAATGTAAAAGAGCAATTGCACTGGAGATTGATAGGGCGTCGCTATTCGTTGAGCGCCCATGAAGTGACTGTGGGAGCGTTTCGCGAGTTTTTAGAAGATCCAAAAGTGAAAGAGTATTTTAAGAAGGACGGAATCACTTTTGAGTTCTCTGCTCGCTATGCACCGGAGCCTGAATGCCCTCAGACCTCGGTGCGATGGGTGACAGCGATCTGTTTTTGCCAGTGGTTGAGCGAACGTGAGAAGATTCCTGAGTCCCAGTGGTGCTATCCTGATATTTGGAATAAAGAGTCGGAGGAGTGGGCGTTTCCCGCAAACCTGTTAGAGCGCAAGGGGTATCGGTTGCCAACCGAAGCCGAGTGGGAGTTTGCGTGCCGAGCCGGTTCCTCCGAGTCGCGATACTATGGAAACGATGTTGAGTTGGCGCAGGATTACACCTGGTATGTAAAAGATGCGGAAGAACGGACGCATCCGATTGGTTCAAAGATTCCCAATGCGTTCGGTTTCTTCGATATGCTGGGAAATTGCCAAGAGCTTTGTTTCAATGTCTACGATTCTTATCGAGTACCGTTAGACAGCTATGTTTGCGTGGACCGATTAGATGAAACCGAGTTGCGCATGTCCGCCGGGGATGGACAAACCAAGGCCGAAGAGAATCCATCGAAAAGCAAGTTGCGAATTATGCGAGGAGGATGTTTTGAAAATATGCCTCGGCAAATGCGCTCGGCCGATCGCGCTTCCGCTGACCCTTGGGCATACCACTTCACCCAAGGGTTTAGGGTAGCGAGAACAGAGAATTGAACGGATCGCAGGTTTGGTGTGACGCCCTCCCCGGCCGCTACGGCGTCCGGACCTTCCGCAAGCGCCGCAAGCGGGAGGGGTGACCAGATTATTCCGATTTCAAGCCGCGAGTGTTTACAGTGATGATCCGATAGCGATTCGCTTCTTTCGGCATCTCGGAGGTAAGTGAGAACCGAGTTTGCGCTAAGGGAACGATAGGCGTATCACTGTACTGCAAACCTTGAAACAATGGTCGGCCGAATGGGTTCGATGGCTTCTCGGGAACTTGGGCAACGATTTTCCCATCGAGTAAGACCTCGAAAAACTCGATACCGCTTTCTAAGTCTGCGACCGCGTCCCAGCGAAGTTCATTGTCGATGACTTGAATGTTTCGAGGAGCAGGTGGCGGAGTGGCGTCGTCCACTTCAGTGTCCGCGACATACTTAAACCACGCTTCCGCGACTACTTTCGTAGGCAACCAAGTCGCTTGTTTGCGCTCAGCAACATAAGCACTTGCGGGAACAGGAGCAACGAAAGCGTTCTCTGGAGTTGGTTTTGGCGTAAGATAACCTGAGGATTCTTCAATGGGGTTCAATTCAAAACTTCCATCGTTGGAGAGTCGCGCGGTGAGGCATGCATCTAGCCAAGGAATGGATAGATAACGCTGATTGCCACACTCATGACTTGTTTTGGGATCCACGGAAATCCCGATCAATGCACCTTGGTTACGCATGATATCGAAGAACACTTCGTTGCTCGGCCAAACGCCGGCAAAGCGACTATCTTTGACAGAGAATCCTTCTTTCGTACCGAAGTTGCACATGATTGGAACGCGTAGGGATGCAGGGGTTACCTTGTGAACTGCGATGGGGCGTGAAGTATCAGGCTTCAACAGGGGAACTCCCGATCGTAACCACGCGGCAACAACGCGTTCGGGATACAACATCACCATTCCACCGGCCCAATGTCCTCCACCGCTATGGCCCCAGAGGGCCCACGGAACTTGAGATAGTTCATCATGCCCGCATTGTTTTCCCAAATCGACCAATGCTTGTTGGAAACGTGCCGCAGATCCGTTGCGTGGATCGCACCAACGTTGGCAGTCGGTGCCTTCTTTCTGTTCGTATGCCGGCGATAACAAGGCGCAAGCATGCTTTTGTGCGAGCGCTTGCCAATGCAAATCGAATGCGCCTGTTTGTCCCGACTTACAAGAGCCTTCACCACAACCATGTTGATGAACGATCACGCCTCGTAGCTTTTGTGTTTGAAGCGGAATCCAAACCGTATATGCCACCGGATACTCGAGCTCTCCAGCGGTTTGCGAACCTTCATAACGCACACGATAATACGGCGGTTTGACCGAGGGTGCTTGATCGTAAGGCGGCTGTTGAGCATGGCCTGTTAACGTCGAGCTGAAGCAGTAGAAAGCGATACTAAAGAGTAGCGTAAGCCGTATTAAAGTGCGCATCATGTTATCCAGGAACTAGGCAATTCGATCTCTAAACACCGGTGATACGGTTATCTAACCACGCTTAGGTAACTCAATCTTCATATCACGCAGAAGCATTTTCATATCTTCCCAAGTAGCCGATTTCGCAGCGGGGTTGCGCAGTAGATATGAAGGGTGATAAGTGACGAGCACCTTTGCCCCTCGATAATGATGAAAACGGCTTCTAAGGCGACCTATACTCGGTGCAGAAGGAAGTATGGCCCGTGCTGCGACAAGGCCTAAGCACACAATGTATTCAGGCTGAAGCAATTCGAATTGGGTTTCAAAGTACTCGCGGCAGTTGGCGACTTCACTATCCGTCGGATTACGATTTTCAGGTGGGCGACATTTGACGGTATTCATGATGAAAACATCTTCGCGCCGAAACGTGCAAGCGCTAATGATCTTATCGAGCAACTGACCGGCAGCTCCTACGAACGGTCTACCACTGCGATCTTCATCCGCACCCGGTGCTTCGCCAAAGAAGCAAATCCTCGGCTCATGATTCCCTTCGCCGAATACCGTACGATTGCGGCGGCAAGATAAAACCTCGCAGCGCGTACATCCAGCGACTTGATGCGCAAGGGCGTCGAGGGCGAGCGTGCGCTGAGCTTTGACAAGTCTTTGCGTTTGCCATTGCTGTGGTTCAGAATCAATCAATGGTCCGGTCGATGTTTGGCTCGGCAGCACCGTGCTAATCGAAGTGTCGCGAACAACTGACCGATCCTGATCCATCGCTTCTGGAACTTTGGCCTGTGGTGGTATGACAGTCGAATTTGTGATTGCCGCCTCGGGGGGCAGGTCATTGAGTCGCATCAATTGCGCAGCATCAGCTAACCAATCGGCGTGATGGTGAGGAAGGTGGCTAATCCCGAGGCGCGTTAAATGCGCAAGGTATTGGCTTACCATCGTTGTCCACTGATCAGACGTATGAGATTGCATGCGTGAGTCTTCGATATAAGTCGCCATCGGAAACGATTGTCGATACCAATTGGTTGAGGTTTATTTAAGACCCTCCCCGGCCGCCACGGCGTCCGACCCTCCCGCAAGCGGGAGGGTGGCTCAAAAAAAGCGCAACATCAAAACCGGCCGCTACGGCGTCCGACCCTCCCGCAAGCGGGAGGGTGGCTCAAAAAAGGCGCAACATCAAAACCGGCCGCTACGGCGTCCGAACCTCCCGCAAGCGGGAGGGTGGCTACAACTGTTCTGGCCAACGCCCGGAGTCATACGGGATGCCTTTAATCAATTTCGGGTCAAGCACAACGTGCTTCACTTTCGTACGTTTCCAAGTGTACGTGATATGCACCAGACCATCTGCCGTTTGGATGATTGCCGGATACGAATACTCTCCTTTGTCGCGTTCGAATCGAACGGCGGCCAACCAATCGTGTCCGTTCTCACTGATGGCCAGATTAAGCATCTGCCGACCACTTGGAAATTCGCTCTTTCGAACTGTGTGGTTGTAGATCAATAACTGACGGCCATCTTTGAGTGAAACGGCGTCGATACCCGAGTTTGGATTAGGCAATCCAGTTGATTCAAGCTGCGACCAAGTTTTACCTTGATCTTTGGACCAACACTGCCAGATGTTGCCGTTGCCGTTTTCATCACGGCTCAGCATTTGCCAGCTCCCTTCTGCGTATGTAAGCAATGTCGGCTGAATCGCCCCATGTGGCTTGGCGGGATTCAATGGGCCAACTTTTTCCCAATGATTGCCCAGATCGCGAGTGACTTCGAGATGAATTTGCCAGCCTTGGTCTTCGGTGCTCGATGGGCACCAAATGGCTCCGTCAGGCATTTGCACGGGTTTGTTCTTCACCGGCCCAATACCTTTGTTAGGTAGTTTTCGGCGGTCCAACCAAGTAAGTCCGTGGTCGGGGCTTGAGAGCACTTCGCCCCACCATTCGCTTGGACTCGGTCCTACTTTGAAATACAACTGCAAAGGACCATTGCGTGGTTGAAAGAGAACGGGATTCCAAGTCGGAAAAAGTTGACCATCCGCATCGAGGCCGTTAGCCACTTCGACCGGTTTACTCCATCCGTTCTGCTCGCGGCGTGAAATCCAAATACCGACATCCGGATGTTTTTCCTTCGTTCCGCCAAACCATGAAGCGACAACCGTTCCGTCGCTGGCTTCAGCAATGGTCGAAGCGTGGCATTGAGGAAAAGGAGCGGTTTCGTAAATGAACTCGGTGAGTAGAATTCCTTGTCCCGATGCAGAAACCGGTTTGGAAGATTCCGTCGTTTCCGGGGACGGTGTTTGAGCGTTAACAATTTGAACGGATGCAACGCAAAGAAAAAGAGAAAAGCCGAACTTGGAGAAGAGAGAAGTTTGCATAGCGGCTGGATGCTAGGGAGGTCGTGGAGGAATTGTTCCTCCCTAGCATACAGGAAAGCGGATGCCACTGCATTCCTAGCGCCGCTCGGATTCGGTTGAAGCGTGACGAGCTAACTGACTGTTTCTTTTAAGAACTTGGCTCGTCTGACGCAAAATGTTAGCCGCGTTTTCTAGTTTGGATGCGGCAACGTTCAGCGAGAGCTCGGCAATCTGATCCCATGATGGAGGAGATCCAACAAGCTGCTGGGATTCAGCTTCAATCGAGTTCTCGCTTGGGACACTTGGGGCGAGAAGAATCTGTGATGGGGGCGTACATACGGCTGGCAACTCATCCGCAGCCAAGGCGATTGCATGATTTAAATCAAAGTTCTGAGTCGCTGGATGCGACGTCGAATAAATGCCCAGGTGACTGAGCTGTTCAATCTGTTCGATGTACTTTGCAACACTTTGATTCAATATCCAACGCGCGTCCCGTTGCAGGGTGCCGTGTTGCCAAAGCGAGAGCAGATAGGCTGCTTTTTGCTGCGCATCACTTGAATCCATCGAGTCACCACGATTCGAATCGTCGGTATCAATGACCATGCATGGTTGTGAGCGGGTAACGATCTTGATGGGTTCTGCATTGATGAGTCGTGGTGCGTGCGAACGATAACGAACCCAAGAAGCGGACGGTGATGCTTGATACCGAACACAATCATCGCTACGCAGATCGTAGGGCAGATACTCTTCGAACATCGGCTGCATGGATTTGGTTTGCGGGGGTGCCACAGCCACCGTTGAGTTTGCGGTATCGAAGCATTCGGGTTCAACGATCTCCGGTTCGACAATTTCCCCTTCGAGTTTGGCTAACTGCGGTTCAGCTGGTAACTGAACCATGTCATGGGTTTCGAGGCCTAAAGTTGGAGCTTCGTTTTTGGGGGTCGCTGACATTTGGCTCAGGATCTGGTCCAATTGCCATGTGCCATCTGCCAGGGGACAGCGTGCCTGAAGGCCCACCGAGTTTTTGAGTTGTGCGCCCCCGGGAGGAAGGGCGAAGCCGAATGTGGGAGCAAAGACAACGGCAAGCATACAGAGCCAAGAGCGTAATGATCGTGACATGCGTTGAATCCTCCTAACGCGGCTTTGGGTCCAGGATTGATGGGCGGAGATGATTGGCGCTTCTCAGAACTCGGTGGGGGACCGATTCAGCGGGGGAGTGTCCGCCTTTTGATTCTGATTACGGGTAGGCAACTACGGTATCGGCGACTTTGCTGATAAAATCTTGGTGGCAAGCTGGTAAAGCGAATAAGGCTGGGAAAACTACTCCGGGTCAATCCATTCAGACCGAATGCGCCGATCGTGCAATGCGGGATGAGTCGACGTTGTCCCAAGCGAGTGTTTTCACTTATCGTTCTTCAAGTCCGCGACGCCGAGGAGACAAGAGTCGTGAAGATCGCAGCACCGCAGTTCAATGGATGGGTTCAAAACAGCGCAAGCTTTCTTTTGTGCGGGGTCGCCGCCGTAATCGTATGCGCTTCATGCAATATCGTTTGCGGACAACCAGCGCAACCGTTTCCTGCGGTGAAACCTAATCAAGTTCAGCAAGTCCCTGCGCCCTACGGAGGTGCCCTTGGTGTAAACGAAGAGGCAATGCGAAGCCCGCGCCAGGTGGTACCGATTTCTCCGCCAATATTGCCAGGGACGAATGCACCTGGCTTAACAGCGCCGGTCCTTCGTGGGGCCGACGGTGTGCGCGCGAACGAAGTTGACGAAGATGCTTTGATGACGCCAGAAGAGCGCGTTAACGTTGCGGTGTATGAAGCGTCGTATCGCGCGGTGGTACACATTGATGCACGCGCCGTACAGACCGAATCATTCTGGGGTGACTCGGTAACGAGTGAAGGGAGTGGCAGCGGATCGATTTGGGATGAATCGGGGCATGTGTTGACTAACTATCACGTTATCGAAGGGAGTCAGCAGATTGTCGTAACGCTATTCGACGGCAACCAATACGAAGCGAAAGTTGTTGGTGCGGATCCGCCCAACGATATTGCCGTGTTAAAAATCGAAGCACCGCATGACTTGTTAGTTCCGGTGCGTCCTGGGGACTCGGAAAGATTGAAAGTCGGACAGCGCGTGTTTGCATTCGGAAGTCCTTTTGGACTGGAACGAACTATGACATGCGGCATTATCTCAAGTTTGAATCGGACCTTGCCTAGTCGAAATCATCGGACCATGAAAGCGATCATTCAGGTAGATGCTGCGTTGAATCGCGGTAACTCCGGAGGTCCTTTGATGAGCAGTCGTGGTGAACTGGTTGGCATGAACACCGCTATCGCCAGTGCCACGGGCGAGAATACGGGCATTGGTTTCGCAATTCCCGCCGCGACCATCCGGCGTATCGTTCCACAACTCATTGCCAATGGACGAGTCATCCGTCCGACGATTGGAATTGAAGCGGTTGCTGAGACACAACAGGGATTATTGGTTGCGAAAGTTACGCCTGGAGGGCCAGCGGACCAAGCGGGAATCAAAGGCGTCCAAATTGTGAGACGACGTCGGTTTTATGGTGAAGAACGACGCTTGGATATCAGCACCGCCGACATCATCGTCGCGGCGGGAGGTAAACCGGTTAAACGAGCCGACGATCTCTTGAGCCTTGTTGAGCAGGGACGCGCCGGACAAGTGCTTGAGGTGGTGGTTTTGCGGCAAGGTAATCGAACACGTCTGATGGTAACGCTGGGTGACGAAAACTAGCCTTAGTTGGACATCGCCTCTTCGCGAGCTAGGCTACGTGGCTTCATGAAATTTTCGTAGCCACCGCTGCCAAGTTTTGATGTTGCGCGTGTTGAAGTATTTTCGCGCTCGTGCTCAATGAGCTGGTACTCGTAATCGAATGACCGGATTCAAGCCTGAAACTTCGTGATTCTCACTTTTGTTTGTTGGACATGTTGAGGGCAGTGATGCCGAGGTATGTCACCACGAAGGGCACGAAGAGCATGAAGGTTTCGAGAGAAGTAGCTTACCTGCTCGTAACTGTTCTGCGCACTGAATGAAGTTCGAAAAGTATAAAACAAAGAAGAATACTGATTCCTTGACTTCGCGATCTTAGCGGCTTCGCGCGAGGATATGTAAGACCCTCCCCGGCCGCTACCGCGTCCGATCCTCCCGCAAGCGGGCGGGTGGCTAACGAATCAACGTCACACCTCAAAAAACGCGCAACATCTAAAATCGGTGCTTACGGGCCTAATTTCCTACGAAAAGGGTGATTGATTCGGGACTTATCCGCGAAGAAAATAGAGGGCTTCCTACCTGCACGCAGGATGTTGCTGGAGTCCCGCCCGATGCTGCTGATTCGTTGTTTTTTGTGGATCGCTTTTTGTACGTATTCCGTTTCGGCGACCTTGCTCTCTGCCGCCGATTTGAATCGTGTTGTGCTTTGGGACTTCGGTACCGAAGAGACATCAAAATTGGTTCCGCATGGTGGTGTTCATCGCGATGTTGCTGGCCCTCGTCCGCCCGAGTTTCCTGACTTCGAAGCCGACAATACTTGCGTCAAACTTGATGGTAACGGGTCACATTTTGAGTTAGCCGATCCGGGTGCCAACAGCGAATTCGATTTCACTAACGGAGATGCCATTACACTTGAAGCGTGGATTCAGGTGGAGAAGCTCAGCTCTGGTGATAACGGTTACATCGTTTGCAAAGGACGAACCGGTGAGCCGGGTTTCAATTCTGACAATCAGAATTGGGCGTTGCGAGTACGTGAAGTCGATGGACGGGCTTGTCTAAATTTTCTCTTTGCATCGGGGCAAGGCAGGTGGCATCGTTGGACCAGCAGTTCAGGATTTAAGCCTGGAACGGGTTGGCACCACGTCGCTGTCTCGTATCGTTTTGGCACGCCAGAAAGTTTGCAGGGCTGGATCGATGGCGAAATCCAAGAAGGTGAATGGGACATGAATGGTCCGACGACATCACCTCCTGTGGTTGATGATGATTCCATTTGGATCGGTTCAGCGATGAAGGGCGCCGCAGGGAGTAGCTTTCGCGGACTGATTGATGAAGTCTCGATTCATCGAGAAGCATTATCGAAAGAGACGCTCAAACGAAAGTTTCGACGTGAAGGCCCCCCACGTGAAGAAGGTGCAAAAGTTGCGAAGATCGGCAAACCATTGCCGGAAGTGGTTCCTGAGTTACTCAGCGTCCCCAAGCAACGTGTCATGATGACGTTTCATGAAAACTTAGTCACGCATGATCGTTGGTTACGCGAAGGAGAAGTCATTGAACCGGCAACGGTGGTCATGGAATCGCAAGAGTTTTTCATGAACAGGCTGCCTCGAAAATACGATGAATGGGGCGTCCGGGAAAGTTGGAAAGCTCCGTTATTGATGCGAGCTGTCGCCGATATCGAGCTTCCTGCAGGTGAGCGAGAGTTCTTGGTTCGCGCGCGGGGATTAGGGCGACTTTGGTTCGATGGACAGATCGTATTAAGAACCAAAGCACATCATGGATCAACCGATGGTCATGAACCTGTTGACCCGATTCCACCGCCGCCAGCTCCTGGATTGAAGCCTGTTTGTTTTGGTGACGAAGAAGTTATCGCTTCGATTAAAGTGCCAGCGTCTGGAACTTATCGATTGATTTTGGAAGTCATTGTCGGTGGAAAAAAGTATCGCGCGGAACCGGGTGAAATGCTCGTTGCTTCGCGACCCAAGGGAGAAGGACAGTTTGAGATCGTGGCAACGGATCCTTCGCTTGCAACCCAATTGGGATCGATGACTGAAACCGGCTTGGTAAGCGCTAGTAAGCGATTGAGCGAGACCTTGCAAAAGGTTGATGATCAGAACCGACGTTTGAATGCATCAAAGCAAGATTCATTTTGGGAGCGTCGTCATGAAATCGCACGGACTTGGACGCAGCAGCAGTTGGTTGCGCTGCCGGAAGCGTCGGCGAAGTCACATCCTATCGATCGATTTATCGATCAAAAGATTCTTAATGCTCGAAACAACGCTCAGGGATCTGCATTAGAAACCGCGAAGCAATTTCATGACGAGGTCTTGCCAATTTTGCGTGACAACTGTTTCCGTTGTCATGGCGAGAAAGAGAAAGGAGGACTTCGCTTGAATTCCCTCGCTGGTATTACCAAGCCGGCTGATTCAGGAGTTGCGGCTGTGAATCCTGGACATCCTGAAATAAGCGAACTCATCGCGCGTATTCGAGAGACGGATGAAGAAGTCCGCATGCCACCTGCGGGCAACCTAAAGTCTGAACAAGTTCAACGACTGGAACGATGGATCAAGCAAGGTGCGAACTGGCCAGCTCCGCCAGTAACCGAAGAACAGATAACACAACCCTCGCTCGTGGATGATTTGACTTTCCTTCGCAGAGTCGCGCTCGATACCATCGGCGTACCCCCTTCGGAAGCAGACATTCAAGCTTTCTTGCAGGACACTCGAGTTGATAAGCGAGAGCGGCAGATTAAGGCTTATTTAAATGATGAACGCTACGCCGACCATTGGGTGAGTTACTGGCAAGATGTCTTGGCAGAAAACCCGAACATGCTGAAGCCGAGTTTGAATAACAGTGGCCCATTTCGATACTTTCTTTACGAAGCGCTTCGAGACAATGACGCGATGGATCGCTGGGTAACAGAATTGGTCATGTTGCGAGGAAGTGAACGGGAAGGAGGAAGTGCAGGTTTTGGATTGGCTGCGGATAATGACGCCCCGTTGGCTGCGAAAGGGCATATCATCGCCGGTGCATTCTTAGGCATTGAATTACAGTGCGCACGCTGCCACGATTCGCCATATCACAGTACCAAGCAGAAGGATCTCTATGCACTGGCAGCGATGTTGGCTCGCAAGGAAGTGACCGTTCCAAAAACGAGTACCGTTGCACCTGGCTTCTTTGAGAAGAAAGCACGTGAGTCCTTGATTAAGGTAACACTTCAGCCCGGCGAGCCTATTGCGCCTGAATGGCCGTTTGCCGATACGACGGGTAAGCTCGACGAAGGGCAGTTAGAAAGTCTTCTTTCGCAACCAAAGGATTCGCGCGAGCGCTTGGCCGCACTGATTACTGCGCCACAAAACGAACGGTTTGCCAAGGTTGTGGTTAATCGACTTTGGAAGCAATTGATCGGTATAGGAATCGTCGAACCGCTTCATGACTGGGAAGGTCGTGAAGCGAGTCATCCAGAGATGCTTACATGGCTCGCAAATGATTTTATCGCTCATGGTTATGACTTAAAGCACTTGATGTTCACGATCATGAGTTCAGAGTTGTATCAGCGTGAAGCGTTGAGCCAGGACGCCGCGGCCCCGGCCGATTTACAGTTCTTTGTAGCGCCACAGCGTCGTCGCATGTCAGCTGAGCAGGTCGTGGATTCACTCTATGCGGCGTCTGGATTAGAGATGAACGTTGAAGAACTTACATTTGATCCCGAAGCGCGCCGACCGGCCGAGACGATGATTACGTTGGGTCGTCCCTCACGAGCTTGGATGTTTGCCACATTATCCAACGAACGCGATCGTCCGAGTCTTGCTTTGCCGAGAGCCCAAGCGGTAACGGATGTCTTAGAAGCGTTTGGATGGAATGGCTCCAGGCAAAGTCCTGTGCATGAACGAGAAGAGGCGCCATCTGTATTGCAACCAGGTGTATTGGCAAACAGTGTCCTAGCATCATGGATATCGCGCGCTTCGGTGGATAGCGAACTTGCAAATTTAGCTGTCAACGCGAAGACGCCTCATGAATTGATCGATGCTATCTTTGCAAGGTTCTTAACACGGTCGCCTACCGATCAAGAACGTAAGTTTTATGGGGATGCATTAGCCAATGGATTTGCCGAACGTATTTTGCCAGTCGAGGAACGCACTTCGGTTGAGAAGCGACCGACACTTGGAACCGTAACCTGGTCGAATCATTTGCATCCGCAAGCGAACGAAATCCAAATCGAAATGGAACGTCGGGCGCGCGAAGGTGATCCGGCGGATCCACGACTGCGCACCAGTTGGCGCGAAGTTTACGAGGACTTCGTTTGGTCGGTGATTAACACACCTGAATTTGTGTGGGTACCGTAATTAATCGTGAGCAAACGGTTGGTGCTCCGATTCACAGAGCATTCACTTTGAAGATTTAGGATTTTTGTATGAGTATTAACCGACGCGATGCGATTCGAATGGGAGCAGGCGCGGCCCTGATGGCCGGTCTATCGAGCCGGCAAGTGTTAGGTCAGGAGAGTCTGCCGGGAGTATCGCTGGGCAAGGCTGAACACTGTATTTCTATTTGGCTTGGCGGTGGTATGGGGCAGATTGATACGTTTGACCCGAAACGGCGTGGAGATCCCAAAGGAAAGAAGCCAGGTTCCTACTATGACGGCATCGACACTGCGGTCCCCGGTGTTCAAGTATGCGAACATTTGCCGAGGCTCGCTCGGGAAATGGAGCAAGTCACCGCGGTGCGCACCGTGAATCATGATGTGATTGATGAACATGCCGCAGCGACCAATCGGATGCATACAGGGCGAATCGTTAGCGGTACCGTTGTTTATCCATCTCTGGGGTCCGTTGTTGCGCATGAGCGAGGAGCCCTCGATGAAACCGTTCCCGCTTATGTATTGATTGGGTATCCGAATGTAACCCGCGGGCCTGGTTTCTTGGGATCAAAGTATGGTTACCTTTATTTGACCGATACCAGCCAGGGACCAGCGGGTTTGTCTCGTCCAGCAGATATCAGCTCCGAAAGGGCTGAGCGAAGGCAGCAATTTTTGCAGGGGATCCGAAGCACTGCCAAAGAACGTTTTGGCGCGGATTCACGCGTCAGTGATTACGACGAAGCCTTAGAGAAAATGTTGCATTTGAGTGGCCCCGAGTTCAATCGCGTTTTTAAGTTAGACGAGGAACCCGATGCATTGCGTAATCGTTATGGAGGAGAGTTTGGTCAACGGTGCTTGTTGTCGCGAAGATTGTGCGAACGCGGTGTGCGTTTTATCGAAGTATCGCATAACTTGAATTTCTTAAACGGCACCGGCTGGGATGTACATAACGCCGGAATTGAAAAGCAGCATGAATTAATCCGCGAGCTCGATGCTGCGATGGCAACACTGATCGAAGACCTGCGTGAAAAACGCATGCTTGATAAGACCCTTATTGTCATAACGACCGAGTTTGGGCGGCCACCTGAATTTGATGGGGGCGGAGGACGGGGGCATCAAGGTAAGACATTCACATGTGTTTTAGCCGGCGGTGGATTGAAGCATTGCGGCGCGTATGGCGAAACGGATGAGTTGTCTAAAAAACCAGTTGCTAATCCCGTGTCCGTTCCCGACTTCTTCGCGACGATTCATGCGACTTTAGGAATCGACCCCACCAAGAACTTGTTTGATGGTGATCGACCCGTGCCGATTACCGACATGGGTACCCCGATCGCTTCACTATTTGCCTCATAACGATTGACTCCATGAACTCCATTTCAAGGCGTCGTTTTCTTCAATCAGCTTCTGCGAGTGCGGCCGCGCTCGCATGCTCAAAAACGTTTGCTCAAGAGAAAAACGAGGCGATCAGTTTTTTCCTGGTTGGCGATACGCACTATCTCGCGCAAAAACAGCAGCCTGAGAAGTTGCATGAAGATTCATTGATGAGCAATCGTCGTTTGGTGGACACCATTAATCGGCTTGCTGGTACTGAGATACCGGCTGCAGCAGGGGGTGGCGTTGTTACGATTCCACAAGGTGTTATCCATGCTGGTGACCTCATCGATAGTGGCGATAAAGGTGGCGCGAGTTTCCCAGCGATGCAAGCGACCGAATGGGAAGGGTTCGTTGCCGACTATGGAATAAATGGAACGGAGGGACGTTTACGATATCCCGTGTATGAAGTGTATGGGAATCACGACAGTCCTCACGGCGAAGGGCTTGTCATTGAACAACTGAAGTTGCGTAACGAGAAAAGAAAACACGTTACAGCGGTGTCTGATAATCGCTTGCATTACTCATGGGACTGGGGACCACTTCATTTCGTGAATCTCGGATTAGTCGTAGGTGAAGTCGCAAGCGTGACGCGTAAACGCCGATATCATTCCCGGCAGAGCTTTGAGTTCTTGACCGAAGATTTAAAGAAGAACGTCGGGGATTCGCGTAAACCGATTGTGTTGACACATCATGTTGATGTGGCGCGTTATGCTACGCCGCCCAATCCAGATGGACCGGCAACCAATGCGGAATGGGATCCGGCAGACGTACATGCATATTATGAAGCGATTAAGGATTACAATGTGATCGCGATTTTATATGGTCATACGCATGTCCGCGATCTCTATTCATGGAAAGGTACAACGGAGAAAGGTCAAGAAGGAATCTCGGTCTACAATGTCGACAACTCATCGCATTTCGCGAGTCCCAATCAAGCGTTCTTCTACTTTGAATTGCGCGGCACCGAGTGGACGGTGCGTGAAGTGATCACGAAAGACCGCTGGGAATCTTTCGCTTGGACGCCGCAGTTTTGGAGCAAGCAAATTACGTTGAGCTGAGGGTCTGTTCCGGGGCCAAAGTCCCCGCCGCTTAGAATGTTTCTGGAGAGCTACGACTCTCCCGAGGGAGAGTTGCAGCGTAACTCCGAACCAACAAGCGGTTAGAGAATACCGGGAGCACGAACATCGATACCTTTGAGCGCCATCTTGAGCGCGTCTTTGTTCGGAGCAACCGCAAACGCAGTCGGTCGATCGATCAGTTCTTTATCGATGAGCGACTTGAGACTCATCGTAAAGTCTTGCATCCCTTCTTCCGAACCAATTCGAATAGCATCCGCTAATTTGTTGTCATGTCCTTCGAGTACTAGCTTACGAACGGTCGGGTTAAACGTCATCACTTCGCAAGTCGGTACACGAGAAACCCCCGGCTTAATGCTCTTGAGCAGTTTCTGAGCAACGATTCCCTTCATGTTGAATGCGATCGCGCTTCGGATCGCATTGTGCATTTCTTCAGGGAACAAGTCGAGAATACGACCAATCGTGGTAGGAGCACTCGACGCGTGGATGGTTCCAAACACCAAGTGACCCGTTTCCGCGGCGTGAATCGCCGTTAAGAACGTTTCCTGGTCACGCATCTCACCGACGAGGATGATATCGGGGTCTTCACGCACCGCGTGCTTCATTCCGACTTCGAAGTTCACGACGTCTTGACCCACTTCGCGCTGATTAATCAAACACTTGTCTTCGGTATAAACAAACTCAATTGGATCTTCGAGTGTCAGGATATGTTTGCGATAATGTCGGTTGATAAAGTTCAGCATCGAAGCAATCGTGGTACTTTTGCCTGATCCCGTCACGCCTGCCAATAACACCATCCCTTGATCAAAGTGGCATAACGATTCGATGATAGGTGGCAAATAAAGCCCTTCGAAAGGCGGAATGAAGTTGTTAATACGCCGCGCGACCAAGCCGATTCTGCCCATCTGCTTGAGCATATTAATACGAAAACGCCAAGTCACTCCGTCGATGTCGACGGTGTAAGCGAAGTCGGCACCACCGTCACGTTCGAAGATGGCTCGCGCACGGTCGTCCATCATCGGAACGAGCAACCGTACCATTTCTTCCATATCAATCGGTGGCCGACTGAGCGGACGAAGTTCCCCTTTGACACGAATGATCGGCGCCTGACCGACTTTCATGTGCAAGTCGCTCCCTTCGAGCTTCACCAGCGCACGAAAGATCTTGTCGACCTCGAGCTCTTTCTTTTCCTTGATAAGACTCTGAATGAATCGGTCCATCGAAGGTGCAGGGCCCGGTGCCGGTGGTGGATTCGAGTGTCCGTGTCCGCCCATAGTTGATTCGTATTAGAAAAAGGATGACGGGAAAAAACGTGTTGAGGCCGGTTACAACCGTACCGGTATGCCTCGGCGCTGCATAATCTGTTTCGTCTCTGCAATGGTGTACTTGCCAAAGTGAAAGATGCTGGCTGCCAGCGCGGCGTCGGCATATCCCAGTTCAATGGCGTCGGCCAAATGTTCGGGACAACCGGCTCCCCCGCTAGCGACGACAGGAATCCTCACGGCGCGGCTCACGGCCGCAGTGATCTCTAAATCATAACCATCGCATGTTCCGTCTGCATCCATGCTGGTCAAAACGATCTCCCCTGCCCCGAGCCGTTCAACCTCTTGCGCCCAGGCAACCGCTTCGAGCCCGGTTGGGACGCGCCCACCGTTGATGTGCACTTCAAAAACAACTTTGTCGTCGCGCCGAACTCGCTTGGGGTCGATGTTGACCACGATGCACTGGCTGCCAAATCGATCCGCAGCTTGCTTCACAAACTGCGGGTCTTTGCAAGCTGCACTGTTAATGGACACTTTATCACAGCCTGCCGAGAGAAGTCGTCGGATATCGTCGATGGTCCGAATGCCACCGCCCACCGTCAGGGGCATGAATACCTGTTCGGCGGTACGCCGCACAACATCCAGAATAATATCCCGTTTCTCATGGCTGGCCGTGATATCGAGAAACACGAGTTCATCAGCACCCTCGCGTTCGTATCTCGCTGCGACTTCGACCGGATCTCCCGCGTCGCGCAAATTCAGAAAGTTTGTCCCTTTAACGACCCTGCCGCCGTTGACATCAAGGCAAGGAATGACGCGTTTTGCGAGCATCGTTTCTCGAATCAGACCTAGAGGAAAATCGCTTTGGATTGTCCCTTGAGCCTAATCAATGCCATCTCTCTCGCAAAGCCGAGTAGGGGAATGGGAGCGGCGATTCGCAGATTAGCCGAACGATTAACCGGCCGAGTAGGCTCGCCGACGAGCTTCCATCGCTCGACGTCGCTGAGCAACCAGCTCATACCGAGCAATAATTAGTTGGGCCAAGTCCCCCAAACGGTGGATCTCACCTTGTTTGGGATCGTGGACTGGAATCGACGGCCGAGGCTGCGTGAGAGCAGCTTTGGCTCTGGGGGAATACTCTGCAGAGTCTTCACGAATCGTCGTGACTGCAACTTCGGTGACCGGAGAAGAGAATGAATGTGCGTCGAATAGCATCAATTGAGTCATGGTAGGTTCCCTTGCAAACTCTGGCTTCAAGTCCTCAATCACTTGATACAGAGATTGTTGGCGACCCTTGTGACACCTTCGGTCACACCCATTTCAGAAAATTTCACGTCGCTGGATTCAGCAAGCTTTGAGGGATAAGGGCTAAGGAATAAGCGAGAGAGTCCAAGGTAGTTTCCTGCTTTTTGTTCAAAGCTTACCGATTAGAGCTTCCGTCTGAACTGTGGCCAATTCAGCTACGTGTCCTGAACTGTGGCCAGTCCAGCTACGCTTGCACAACATCTCAAATCATAAAATGCCAGTCGGCTTGATCCGAGGGAACGTCGACAGCATGGGGGCAATGCTCGCAGCGGTTATGGCCGATTTGCTGATAGGCCCAGTGAACGGCGCTCATGGTACTCGACCACTCCTCGGGCACTTCGCAAAAAACACGTTCGGGAGTGAGATGCTCTGCGATACCGACATTCATCAAAACTCTGAGTATCTCCTCTCGAACCCCGGTTAAACCGATTTGGATGCCGCGAGCTTCGACACGCAAGATGAACTCTTCGAGCAGATGCAAGCAGACGGCATCAGGATTACGGAGATGTTTGATCCGAAGCAATATGATCTTGGTTGAGGAAGGTAACTCTGACTCGACTCGTTTCAGCAAGGTTTCGAGTTCAGGGGCTGAGCCAAAAAAGAACTCGCCTTCGAGGTTGTAGAGCTTTAAGAATTGGCAAGGAGTGTCATGCGGTAATCGTTCACGAATGATTCGTTTGGCGGTCAATGAAAGTTCGGTGACTTCAACTCGAGCAGCGCGCGGTACGTAGAACAAAAACGACAACAGTAGTCCGATCAAGATACAGAATTCGACTGACACACAAACCGCCGACATGGCGGTGGCAGCTACGATCACAAGATCAAAGGTTGTCGCGCGGCAATAGTATTTCAATCCTTGAAAATCGATCATCCGAGTTGCCGTGACGAGCAGTACACCAGCGAGTGCAGCTTTAGGTACGTACTGCGCAAGAGTCCCTAATCCAACGAGGGTCATAGCCACGAAGGCAGCGCAAATAACTCCGGACCATTGCGTTGCAGCGCCTGATTGATGATTGATATACGAACGGGTTAACGATCCAGAACCTGGGAAGCAATGAAAAAAGCTGCCGGATAAGTTCGCTAGGCCCTCACTCAGACACTGCTGATTGATATCGAGTTTTTGACCTGTTTTCGCCGCGATGGATTTTGCCATCGCGATCGCTTCAAGCAGACCAAGGAACGCAATGGCCATCGCACTACCACTCAATGAGCGGATCATTCCCCAATCGATCACAGGTGGTGCAAAACCCGGAAGATTCTGGGGCACCTTGCCAACCATCTTGACCCCTTGCTGGTCAAGTTGAAGGACATGAACCAACACTCCTGCACAGACAATCGCCACGAGCAATTCCGGAAGCAACAACTTGAAGCGTCGATTCACGAGTCGCATCAGTAATGCAACGGCAATCGTAAATGAGGAGACGGCAAGTGTCGGCAGGCTCAGTGAACGAATCTCAGCCATCGACAGATAGAACCGTTTGAGAAAGTGATCCTCCGCAGCGCCCATGGATGGAAGGCCTAAGGCATTCTTGAGTTGGTCAAGAACTAAGAGAATGGACGCTCCTGCAGTGAAGCCGATGATGACCGAGTGAGAGATGTATCGAGATAAATCGCCGAGCCTTAGCAGCGAGATACCGGTTTGGATCGAGCCGATCAAAAAAGCCATTAGAATGGCTGCGTGAATGCGCTGTTCAGCAGGGACGACTGCCAAGGCACTGAGTAATGCGATCGAAATTGCATTGGTGGGACCATTGATCAATTGTTTCGATGAGTCCAAAAGCGCCCCGACGGCCGTCATAACGATGGCGGTATACAATCCATACTCGACGGGCATGCCAAAGATGCTTGCGTATGCCATAGCTTGCGGGACAGCGACGGCGGCAACGGTCGCTCCAGCAAAGAAATCGCGGCGCAAGTAGGTCCAGTTGTACTCGCGAAGCGAATCAAGGGCGGGAACAAAGCGATAAATCCGGTTTTTCATGGGGAGAATCATAGCGGAATCTCCGCCGTTTCGCGCGGGCAGTTCTCCAGGTAAAATGCCCACCGAAAATGAGCGCTCGTTACTGTTCTCCGCCAGTATCGAGTGCTAACACGTTTAACTCGCTATTGCCCCTTTCTCGCTTTGTCAGGACTGATATGACGCTATCGTACGAAACCGCAGCAAAAATGATCGACCATTCGCTTTTGCAACCGAATTTGACCGAAAGCCAGCTTGATGCTGGGCTTGCATTAGCCGTTCAGTACAACGTGGCGAGCGTTTGTATATTGCCGTATGCCATGGATCGTTGCGTTCGCGCACTTCGCGGCACGACCGTTGCCCCGAGCTGCACGATCGGTTTTCCTCATGGCGGACATCGATCGCCGATTAAAAAGGCGGAAGCGGAACTCGCTATTGCGGAAGGCTGTCAGGAACTCGACATGGTGGTCAATATTTCCGCAGTACTCAGTGGTAACTGGCGATTAGTTGAGGAAGACATTCGAGGCGTTATCGAAGTCGCCCATACAGCTGGGCGAAAAGTAAAAGTCATCTTTGAAAATTGCTATCTCAAAGACGAGCACAAGATTCGCTTGTGTCAGATCTGCGGTGAACTTAAAGCGGATTGGGTGAAGACCAGCACCGGCTATGGTAGCGGTGGTGCCACGATTGAAGATCTGAAACTGATGCGACTTCATAGTCCCTCACATGTTCAAGTAAAAGCGGCAGGTGGGGTAAGAGACTTCGACGGCCTCGTCGCAGTGCATGCCGTCGGCGTAACTCGCTGTGGAGCAAGTCGAACGGCAGATATCCTTGACGAGTGCCGTCGTCGATTGGGACTCGAACCCCTATCAACCGGTTCAGTCAGTTCAGCGCCTGCTGGTTATTAACGATGCAGGCAGTTGAAGTCCAAGTAGGGTGCCATACGTGCTAGTGTCTTGGGACCTACTCCAGGAACACGCCTCAAATCATCGAGTTCGTAAAAGGGGCCAAGTTTCTCTCGCTGTTCAATGATGCGGCCGGCGAGTCTTGGTCCAACATCTGGAAGCAGTAGAAGTTCGGCTTCGTCACATTGATTGATATCGATCTGTGTAATGGGATCGGAATGAGGTTTTAACAACCGCCCATCGACTGGATGGATTGAAACGTAGGTGAATGATCGTACCAGTAACAATATGGCAATCACTGGCAAGCAGATCTGGAAAGAGCGAAGTGTCTGGGTGTTTTCGGTTTTGACAGGAAACCGCCTGTTTGCCGGCGAAGTTGGTGCACCAATATCGCCGCTTGGGGCTGCGGGATCTATCCGTTCCGTCATACAATGAGCCGAGCGATCCATCGACATCGAGTGTTCCAACAAGCTACAAACAGTCTAAATAACAAGCGTGTTGATACTGTGCCTCATCAGGTGTGTTGTCGTGCAGTGTTTTCTCGAGCAGTGATAGAAGTAAAACCATGATAACCCAAGACTATGCCCCAGTGGAACCCGATGCTCGGATGGAAGATGACTGTCGGCAACTGGTGCGGTTGGCTGTACGAGAAGATTTGGAGCGACAAATTGATTGGACGACGGTGGCAATGATCCCACCAGACCGTCAAGACAAATGTCGGATTAGCTCGCGAGAGCAAGGCATCTGTTGTGGGCTGGTGATCCTGCCTTGGATCCTCGATGAGCTGGATGTCGATATCACAACGAAGCCCGAATTGGTCGATGGTGACTCGCTTTCTCCGGGCCAGACCCTCGTCACCCTATCCGGTAACAGCCGTGATTTGCTGACCGCCGAACGTACCATACTTAATTTTCTTTGCCGCTTGTGTGGTATTGCTTCGCTTGCTCAACGCTATGTCGCCGCACTGAAAGGAACGGCCGCAAGGCTTTATGACACGCGTAAAACTACCCCGGGATGGCGACGGTTGGAGAAGTACGCGGCGCGATGTGGCGGAGCGCATAACCATCGCACGGGATTGTTCGATGGCTTCTTAGTCAAAGATAACCACTTGGCCCTAGCAGGTGAGCATCCACAACCTTTGGGCGCTGGCGAGGCGGTTCGGCGCGTCAAAGGTTGGCGAGGAGGTATTGCAGAAGGGCTCTCCGCTCCGGGGATCATTGAATTAGAAGTGGACTCACTTGCCCAGCTTCGTGATGCGTTGCCCGAGTCTCCTGACATCATCTTGTTGGACAACTTTAAGCTTCCGGATCTGGTGGAGGCTGTGCGACTCCGGAACGAGATGAATCCGGCGGTTGAGCTGGAGGCATCCGGGGGAGTTCGGATTGAAACGGTTGAAGCAATCGGGCGAACGGGAGTGGATCGCATATCCTGCGGCGCGTTAACCCATTCTGCCAAATGGCTGGATTTAGGGATGGATTGGTAAAGCAGACGTTGCGGCTTTCTCGGGAAAATTATTGGGCCTCGGGTGGAAAAGAAAGCTAGGTTTGCAATGAGAGCCCCTGTAGATGGTCGGGGCACGAAGCTTATCACCTGAGTTAGCACCATGTTCCGTCGTCGCACAGATCGTCGTCGTAGCGGCTTGGCCACTGTCGAATGTGCCCTCTGCTTGCCGGTACTTTTGACTTTCACAATTGCCACCATGGATGTGTGTTCGGCGATCTTTTTGAAAGAAGCGGTCACGATCGCTGCTTACGAGGGCGCTCGAACAGGTGCCGAACGCGGCGCGACCAATGCGCAGGTTGCAGCACGTGTAAAAGACTTATTGACCCAACGTTCGATCACTTACAACAACGCCAATGTCGTGGTGATCTCATCACCTGGATTCGATACCGCAGCCAGTTTGCAACACGTCACGGTCACCGTGACTGTTCCCTGCGCTAATAATCTCATTTCACCTGCGAAACTGTTCAGAAACCGAAATCTTACGGCTTCGGTCACGGTGCGCAAGCAGTTTCAGAATCTATAACGCTATTCCCTATACCCCTTAGGTACCATCATGCGCTCTACATTCTCCCATCGAGCAATGTCGGCAAGACGTTACAAAAAACGTCGTGGTGCCGCGTTAGTTGAGTTTGCCATAGTTGCCAGCGTGTTCTTCACGATGGTGTTCATGGCGATTGAGCTCTCACGCACCAATATGATGCGGAACTTGGCTCAAGATGCCGCATATTACGCAGCGCGAAAGGCGATGGTACCCGGTGCTTCAAGACAAGATGCTGTCAACGAAGCAAATAAGATCCTCGCACTAGCTGGAACACGAGGCGCAATTGTCTCCATTAATGGTGGGAGCGAATTGAGCCGTGATACAAATCAGATAACGGTCGTTGTCACAGTGCCCATGAACGCCAACTCGATCTTGCTTCCGCATGTAACTCAGAAGCCAAATCTGACAGCGACTGCGGTTATGCGTACAGAACGCTATGAAAACTTCAGTGGCCAGAACTAATCTTCAGACTATGAACGCCCCCCTCTTCACCGCCGGTGTTCCCATGAGAATTCATCACCAAAGCAGAAGCCAATTCAAAGCTCGCATAAGTCATCGAAAGGCGATGCGCCGCGGAAATATCTTCGGCCTGTTCGCAGCTTTATTGCCCGTCTTGGGCATCCTCGTGGGGCTAAGCGTCAACTCTGCATACATGCAGTTGTCGCGAACGCAGCTTATGGTCGCGACCGACTGCGCTGCACAAGCCGGTGGGCGTGCACTGAGCGAATACCAAAATGTGGACACCGCTAAGTCGGCAGCGCAGGCGACTGCGGCATTAAACACGGTCGCAAATAATCCACTTCGCTTAAGCACTTCGGACGGAGACAATGAGATCGAGTTTGGGAGAACAACTTACAGTGGCGCGGGGGACTATGTACGTTTTCAATTTCAAAAATTGAATACGGCTGATGTAAGAAGCGGTGCGCAGAAAGCATCCGCAGTCCGAGTGACGGGGAAGAAAACGCAAACCTCGATGTCTGGCGCTGTCAACTTAGTATTTCCATCGTTTTCATCAAGAACTAAGTTTGAGCCGTTGTTTCAATCGGTTTCGATGCAGGTGGACCGCGATATCTCCTTGGTGATCGATCGATCGGGCTCCATGGGTGACATCACCTGGAATTGGCCTTCGGGGAAGAACCCTCTGAGCACCGCTTGCTTGAACGCTGGTGTCACCGCTGGGTACTTAACGAGACGAAGCGGTAGTTACTACTACACTTCGGGAAACAACCAGACTACCTATTACACGTGGGCGTGGGAAACCTATTTTAGGCTCGGACCCGCGCCGCGCATGCCGTGGACGGATTGCGTAACTGCGGTGAACACATTTCTCAATGTATTGGGGAATACGCCGCAACAAGAGTTGGTTTCACTGGCAAGCTACTCAAGCACAGCGACACTCAATACGCAATTGGAATCCAATTACACCACCGTTCGAAACGCACTGGCCGCGCTATCGCCTAGCGGTAACACCGCGATTGGATCCGGGATGAGCACAGGAATTACCGGGCTGGTGAATCCCGCTCGTTCGCGACCCAATGCTGCACGAACCATGGTGGTCATGACCGATGGCATTCACAACACCGGTACCGATCCCGTTACGGTTGCGCGACAACTGATGGGCCAATACGACATGACCATCCACACCGTTACGTTTGGAGCAGATGCGGATATCTCCAGAATGCAACAAGTTGCTTCGATCGGAGGGGGTAAACACTATCATGCTGCAACCGGTACCGACTTGATTGCGATCTTCGAAGAGATCGCCAACAACCTAGCTACGATCATTACACAGTAGTCGAAGAATCACAGGCCATGGCCCCTCCAAAAATGAACAAGCAAGACGGCGAGCGAGAGTTGCGCCGTCGTCGTAATCGAAAACTAAGCATCATGGTCATCTCGGGGATGACGGTGGGTTATGCAGTTGTTGCGTACGTCTTCATTTGCATGGTCAGCGTCACGCCCGATGCCAAACCGGTCGCCAAAGTGAAACCCGGGAGCCGTGTCGACGTGTTTTTGACTTCGCCAGAAGCCTTGAGTGACGAGGATTATCGCGAAGCGGCTCTCGCTTGGGAACGAGAGCGCATGGCAGAGGATGAATCGCGAGATCGTTTGATCGATGCCAATCCACGTACGCCCTACAATCGTTGGCACGAGAAAGTGCAACAGATTGAATCTCAGCTTGAAGGGATCTCAGAGTTCCCGGAAGACTCTGTTCAGTGGCATCTTAAAAAGTCACTCGAGAGTCTTTACGAAGACAAGCCGGAGCGGTAACGGGGGAGGCTGTAGGCTGTAGGCTGTAGGCTGTAGGCTGTAGGCTGTAGGCTGTAGGCTGTAGGCGGTAGGCGGTAGGCGGTAGGCGGTAGGCGGTAGGCGGTAGGCGGTAGGCGGTAGGCTGTAGGCTGTACCTACCTACCTACGTAACTACGTAACTCTAAAGTGAGGCTCTGTGTTTTGTGAGTCCAAAGTCCAAATACTACAGCCTACAGCCTACAGTCTTCAGTCTTCAGTCTTCAGTCTACCGCCTACTCTCGACAGGCGAGACGCCTATCCCACGTTATAGGTGGCGTTTGATTTTGAATTCGTCGTAGATGCGAAGCACTTCTGGGACGCTGCGTACGAGATCGAGAATCTGTTGTCGCTGGATATAGTTATCGAGATTTCCGCGAAGGGTGACGGTTCTTCGGCGCACGGCTACAAGCAATGGAAGCGTTGTGGGAAAGTAGGTTTTATTGGAGAGTAACTCTGTTAATCGGTTCTGGATATTGCGACGAAGCTCCAGATCGATGGTCGGATCATATCGAAAGATAGGCTGTTGTATCATGGCTGGAAATAGGAATGATGATGGCTTTGGGTTGAATGAACGTCAGCGGATGAGATTCGCGTACATTGACACATCTTTGAGTCTCCGGTGGTTAGTTAGGTAATTTGTTTTCTCACGAGTTCTTGGAATGGTTCCGTGGTGAAACCCTCCCGTCGGTCGATTCGTTGAATCGACGGAGGCGTCGCTTCTCGGTGCGATCAATTTGAACAATGACACCATCTTGAACGATGATGTTCACGCTCCCGAACTTTAGCCCTTGTAGAGCTTCGGTAATCGCTTTGAGGTCGGCGAGTTTATTGGTCTCTGGAGAACCGTTTTCTTGGTCAGGATTCATTTCCATCGATCCTCATGTCGCGAATTGTTGGCACGACAACGTTAGTGTTCCACGGAAGAACGAGGCTAAATCTCGTAGTCTGGGGTGAACACATGGACTTTTTTGGGAGAAACATATACGCATTCTCCCAGTTGCAATTTCAATTCACTGAATTCGGCAAAGGGCATATCGACTTGGATTTCTTTGCCTCCGTCTGCTGCCAGCGCGACTTTGGCCAACGATCCAGCAGGATTGACACGCAATACACGCGCCGCCATACCAGCTTTACCATTCAGAACACGTTTGATCTCAAGCTCATGAGGTCGCACGTAAACATGCGCGACTCCCGATCGCTCGACAGAAACTCCGGGGGCTTCGAGACTTAAACCAGTTAAGTGGGCTTGGCCTTTTTCGAGTCTGCCATGGAAGACATTCACGTTGCCGAGAAAATCCATGACGAACTCAGACGCGGGATGATGGAAGACTTCTTCGGGAGTGCCTACCTGTTCAATCTTTGCTTGGTTCATAACGACTACTCGGTCGGCCACTTCCAAAGCTTCTTCTTGATCATGCGTGACCAGGATACTAGTCATGTTCAATTCGTGATGCAGTTTGCGTAACCAGTTTCTCAGTCCCTGTCGCACTTTAGCATCAAGGGCACCGAATGGTTCATCGAGCAAAAGGACTTTGGGCTCGATGGCTAAAGCACGGGCGAGGGCGACACGTTGCCGCTGGCCACCGGATAGCTGTGTCGGGTATCGTCCTCCGAAGCCATCGAGCTGAATCAGTTCGAGAAGTCGTTGTACTCGATCCCTAATACTCTGGGCGCTAGGACGAAACTTCTTCGGCCTAACTCGCAATCCAAACGCTATATTCTCAAACACGGTCATGTGTTTGAACAATGCATAGTGTTGAAAGACGAAACCAACTTGACGTTCGCCAACTTGATGCTGGCTCACATCCTGCCCGTGGAACTCGATGACACTCTTGCCGTCGTCGTCAGGGACATCGAGTCCTGCTATGATTCTTAGCAGCGTCGTTTTTCCAGAGCCGGACGGACCCAATAACGCGATCAATTCCCCGTTGTTGACTTCGAGATTGACGCTATTAAGGGCTTGGTACGATCCGAATGTTTTGGATACATTTTGAACTTTAATACTCACTTCCTACTCCTTTACCGTTGACGGTTCAAAGATGGATTGGCGTTGCTGCTGCTGAAGTTTCCATTCCAGCAACGTCTTCACGATCAATGTGATCAAACCGAGTAACGCCAACAGAGATGCTACAGCAAATGCTGCTTCCGCCTTGTAGTCGTTATAAAGAATTTCGACATGCAAAGGCAACGTATTTGTTTTGCCGCGGATATGTCCCGACACGACCGAAACCGCTCCGAACTCACCCATCGCACGCGCGTTGCAAAGAATGACACCGTAGAGCAAAGCCCAGCGGATGTTTGGCAAGGTAACACGCATGAAAGTTTGAATCCCATTTGCTCCGAGCGATAACGCTGCCTGTTCTTCCTCTGATCCTTGCTCTTGCATCAGCGGGATGAGTTCTCGAGCAACGAAAGGGAATGTCACGAAGATCGTCGCCAAGACAATTCCAGGAATAGCAAAAATGATCTTGATATTGTGAGCAGCTAACCAAGGTCCAAACCAACCCTGGAGTCCAAAGAGCAAAACATAGATCAAACCAGAGATCACTGGTGAGACGGCAAACGGGAGATCGATCAGAGTTAAAAGGAAACTCTTCCCGCGAAATTCGAACTTGGCAATGCACCACGATGCGACAATCCCAAAAACTAGATTAAGCGGAACTGCGATACCGGCCGCAACCAAGGTCAATTTGATGGCTTGCCAAGCATTCGGATCTGAAAGACTTTTTGCGTACGTTCCAAAACCTTTGCGCAGTGCTTCGTAGAATACTGCACCTAGCGGTAACACGAGGAACAATCCGATAAACGCACAGGACACAGTGATAAGCAACAATCGCAACCACAGTGGATCGTGACGTACTCGCTTATGACTTCCTAGACCCTGAGCGACTCGAGAAACGACTTGACCGGCCATTCTTAGATTCCTTTCCGTGAATGACGGTTGGCCCACCACTGCAGACCGTTGATGGCCAACAGCAATAGGAACGAAGCGAGCAGCATCACTACGGCAATTGCCGTTGCACCTGCGTAATCATATTGCTCAAGCTTAGTAATGATTAATAGGGAAGTGATCTCGGTTTTCATCGGCATGTTACCTGAGATGAAAACCACAGATCCATATTCTCCGAGTGCGCGAGCAAAGGCTAAAGCAAAGCCGGTTAGTAAAGCTGGCAGTACGGTGGGGAGGATCACTTTGTAAAACGTTTGCCAGCGATTCGCTCCCAAACTTGCTGCCGCTTCTTCGGATTCACCATCGAGCTCTTCCAACGCTGGTTGCAATGTGCGGACGACAAAAGGTAGTCCTATAAACGTCAACGCAATGGTGACGCCAAGCGGCGTGAATACAGGCTTAATACCTAAAGGAAACAGGTACTGTCCCAGCCAACCATTCTTTGCATAGACAGCGGTCAAAGCGATACCGGACACAGCCGTCGGTAATGCAAATGGCAAATCAACCAAAGCATCCACGATTTTATGTCCCGGGAAGCGATAGCGAACCAGGGTCCAAGCTACGATGAAACCGAAGAATAAGTTGATCAAGGCACCGAGGAAGGAAGTGCCAAAGGTAAGTTTGTAAGCAGCCAAAACCCGTGGATTGGTGACCGTTTCCCAAAAGGTATGCCAAGGTACGGTTGCAGCCCGTAGAAATAGAGCAGATAGCGGAATAAGCACAATCAAGCTGAGATACACCATGGTGTATCCCAACGTGATATTAAAGCCAGGCAAGACGGAGTGTGCGCGTAATCGGATCATGATTGATTCCCTTCAGGTTCTTTGCCAAACCGCGAACGTCATTTCGCAGGCTCATAGATCTGGTCAAAGACACCGCCGTCGTTGAAGTGCTTTTCCTGAGCCGATTGCCATCCACCAAATACGTCTTTAATGGTGAAGAGTTTGATTTCTCCAAAACGCTTTAGATCCTCAGGGTCAGCCAATTCGGCTTTAATGGGACGATAGAAGTGCTTTGCGGCAAGCCTTTGTCCGGTGGCGGTGTAGAGATGTTCAAGGTAAGCCTTCGCAACTTTCTCCGTTCCGTGTTTCTTGGCATTGGCATCGACAACCGTCACAGGTGGCTCGGCCAAGATGCTTAGACTTGGGTAGACCAATTCAACCTCAACGTCTTTCTGCTCTTTAGCTGCCAACATCGCTTCGTTTTCCCATCCTAGCAGTACATCACCGATCTCGCGTTGGAGGAAAGTATTGGTGCTGCCACGGGCACCCGAATCCAGGACCGGCACTTGCTTGTAGAACGCGGAAACGAACGATTTGGCTTTCTCATGGGCTGCTTCTACACTTGCCGCGTTTGCCGGATCTTGCAGCTTGGTCAAGTCACCGAGTTCCTGCTGAAGCGCATAGCCCCAAGCGGCTAAATAGATCCAACGCGCGCCGCCGCTTGTTTTTGGATTTGGTGTAATCACGGAAACGCCTGGCTTAATCAAATCGTTCCAGTCGCGAATTTGTTTCGGATTACCTTTGCGAACCAAAAACACAATGGTTGAGTTGTAGGGAGAACTGTCATTAGGAAGTCGCGATTGCCACTCGGCATCAATCAATTTCGACTTTTCCGCGACCGCATCAATGTCGTATCCAAGGGCCAAGGTCAACACATCCGCTTCGAGCCCGTCGATGACCGCACGGGCTTGTTTGCCTGAACCACCATGCGACTGTTCCACCGTCACGTCTTGATGTTCCAATTCACGCCAATGGGTTCGAAACGCTTCGTTGAACTCCTCGTAAAATTCTCGTGTTGGATCGTAGGAAACGTTTAGTAACGTGATTGATTCCGCAGGGGCCGATCCGCCTGAGTCTGGAGACGAACTGTTGCTTGTGCATCCGGTCACCAGCAACAGTGAGGAGAGGGAGATCAAAAATGCGTATGTAAAGCGATGGCTCATAGTTCAACTCTTGGGGTTCCAAAACTGCTCCGCAGTTTTTCTGCGTATACCAAACGAAGTTGGCACGATCCTCGCACTACATTTCCCGTGCCAATGACCTCCAGCCGTGAGAATTCAAGGCCGAACCGCTGGTTTTACCGGAAAAACCCGTTCGCAAACCGTACGGCAAGCGATAGAATGAAGCCCCATGGCCGTTAAATATCACGGCACAAAGCCGTGATTAGATCTGGGGAGCCAGCACATTTGATGGAACAATGGTATGGACGACACGATGGAGTTGCAGTTCAACGTTTGGCGCGAAGCGTGCCGTCACATTGATATCCGAGAGTCTACTGGGACTTTGGCACAAATGCTGGCGGGGCATTTTCCACTAGGAAGTTTACTCATTCGCCGCTTCTGCCATCCCCATCACTGTATTGAAACGGTGGCGCATGGACAGAAGGACGGCTTGCCCTTTCAAGCAACATTGAGGCAGGAGAGCACCCCGGGACGTTGGAACCGACTGATCGCATGGGGCGAGCGAAACGAAATCATTCACTCTCCGGCGCATCGGCGTTCGGGCGAATTGACGTTACTCGTGCCACCTGAAATTGAAGGTGAGATTCTTGCGGGACCATTACAAGCGAATGAAGAGGTGTCGGGAGCAGTCGTTTTGGCGGCTGACTACGGGAGGTCTTTCCAACCGTATCACATCGAATTGCTTCATGCGCTGTTAGAGCCTTTTTCCGTGGCGCTTGAAAACGATCGTCGGCTCCATGAACTTGCCGCCCTTCGTGAAGCGGCAGAGGCAGAGAAACGAACCTTACTTTCTCGGTTAGGCAAGGAGTCCGCAGATGGAGAAGTGATTGTTGGCGCGGAAAGTGGATTAAGGACGGTCATGGAGCGAGTTAAGCTCGTCGCTGGGTCCGATGTACCGGTATTGATATTAGGTGAAACCGGTACGGGTAAAGAAGTTGTATCACGAGCAATCCATACACGAAGCTCGCGTGCGAACGGGCCTTTCATTCGTGTCAATTGCGGTGCGATTCCGGCCGAGTTGATTGATTCTCAATTGTTTGGACATGAGCGTGGAAGTTTCACTGGCGCGGAAGATACTCGGCAAGGCTGGTTTGAGCGAGCCGATGGCGGCACGCTCTTTTTGGATGAAATCGGCGAGCTTCCATTGCAAGCGCAGGTACGTCTGCTGCGCGTGTTGCAAGACGGTTATATCGAACGTGTTGGTGGTCGTGAGCCATTGCGGGTGGACGTGCGAATCGTTGCAGCCACGCATCGTGACTTGGCCATGATGGTCAAACGTGGACACTTTCGTGAAGACTTATGGTATCGGATCAATGTGTTTCCTTTGTTGTTACCCCGACTGCGCGAACGCATCGAAGATATCCCCGCGCTCGTTCGCCACTTTGCACAGCGCGCCGCGCGTCGCTTTGGTCTGACTTTTGTCGAACCTTCGCCACAAGAGCTTCAAGTCATGTTGCAATACCATTGGCCTGGTAACATTCGTGAACTTGGGGCGGTTGTTGATCGCGCGGTGATTCTCGGTGAAGGTCGCAGCATTGATGTCATGAAAGCGCTTGGTATTAGTCGTGTCGTTCCAGCACCGCAAACGGATGAACCAACTTTTTATGAGGTCATTCCAGAAGCGACCTATCCGCTGATCAAAGCTTCAAACGGTGATGGTGAGGCTCTGACGTTGGATGCCGCCATGAAGCAGCACATCGAGCGAGCTTTGGCTGCCACTCAAGGACAGATTGAAGGGAAACGCGGAACCGCAGCTCAATTGGGGATTAACCCGCATACGCTGCGCGCTCGTATGCGCAAACTCGGCATCGATTGGTCGAAATATCGAAATTAGCGCTGGAGTGAAGCCTTCAGGCGCCCTCTTGGTCGTTTCTTGGATGTGAAGAGCCAGCTGAAGAGACTGTCCTGCTTAAAAACAAAAGAATGTGAAACACAGAGTCACAGAGGGCGCAGAGAGAGGAGAGAATCATGTCTCCGTGTCCTCCGTGTCTCTGTGTTTTATTCTCTTCAATGCTCAGGGTAGGAACTCACGCGGTCCCTTGCCAGATGAAGCTGGAACACCAGCGCTAAAACGCCAGCGAAGAGGCTGCTTTGCGGAAGATGCTTTCGATCTTTGCACCGTCCTCCGTGCGCCAACCTGCATTTTGAACCATAAAGATCGTGATGATTCCAGTCGTCGTATCAACCGTCATGTTCGTGCTGTATGCGCCACCGTGACCATAACTTCCATTGCCGACCTTGAAGCCCAAACCATAGGCAGTATTCACTTCTGGGGCTGTTTGCTTACTTGTCATTTGCTTGACCGCCGATTCAGATAATATGCGGTGGCCACCATACACGCCTCCCTTAAGCAACATTTGGCAAAACCTTGCACAATCGTTTGCCGTGGAAAACAATCCCCCTGCTTGCATCGGGAACCGCGTCTCGCGATCATCAAGTGGGTAACGCAGCTGAGCAACAAGTGTCTCTTCAATGTCTGACTTGTCTTTGTTTGCTTTATACGCCTTCGCGATACGCTTGAGTTGCTCCGCACTAGGCCAGAATGTTGTATCGGTCATACCAAGCGGATCAAATAGACGCCGTTGCAGAAAAGCTTCGTAGCTTATCCCACTGACGACTTCAATGATACGCCCCGCCGTATTAATGCCCGCGTTGGAATACTGGTATTTCGTATCTGGTTCAAATTCAAGTTGCAGTTGTGCGTAGCTCGAAACACGTTCGGCCAATGGCCTTTGATCTAACGTGGGTTCTTCAATCGATGACTTAAAAGGAAGTCCACTGGTATGACTTAGAATATTACGCACCGAGATCGGATGCTTCGGCGCTCGCAGCTTGCTTGATTCAAGTGCATCCTTTGAATCTGTTTTCTCTAAAATCATTTGTCCTTTGAATTCAGGCAAATACTTTTCGACTGGATCATCCAAGCGAACTTTGCCTTCGTCGACGAGTATCATAAACGCCGCTCCCGTGATCGGCTTGCTCATTGAAGCAATCCAGAAGAGATTGTCGGCACTCATCGGTGTTCGAGCGGTCACATCCGAGAAACCAACGGTCGTAACGTCAATGATCCTATCCTGATCGGCTATAAGCGTAACGGCGCCGGCAAGTGTGCGCTGCTCAACAAATGGTTGTAATACCTTAACGATCGAGTCATGGGCCGCTACGCACGGTGCGAGCATGAAGGCAACGATGCATGAAGTAAGACAGATAATTTGAGAAGTGGGATTTGACATGATTAGAAAAGAGTGCGGGTCAGTGAAAACGTGCTATGTGTTCGTATGCTCAACGCACATGATCGCGCATGTACTTGATGAACTCATTGTTTAATTTTTGAGGGTCACCAAACGCTTTGGCAAACTCATCCAAGCGTCGCTCAGAATCAGTCGCTTCGAGTGGTGGTCGTTTCGAAAGCGCTTGCAAGTAACCGACGTACTGCTTTGGTTTAGTTCGAAGTAAAAAGTAATTCAATGCCCAAGATTCACCGTATGCGGAAGCCGCTGACCCGCCGGCAAAACGTCGATCGTCTTGAATGAGAAGTGCTAAGGAGTCCGCACCACGCTGTGGCAGATATTCACGAAACCGAGTTAAATTCACTTCATTGACTTTACCGATTGTTCCCCAGCCTCGCGAGTTACTCAAATCGGGGACTTCAAAATACATGGCAAGGCCTTCACTGACCCAAAGTGGATTGTCGGCCAAACGTCGTTGTAAGCCACTGTTGTACGACAATTGATGCACCGCTTCATGAATAATCGTGGCAACTCGACGTTCGGGATCGGCCAACGCATAGGTTGTCATGCGATTGGTTTGCAGGTTGTAGTATCCAATAATCGATGCTACACCATCACCCACTTCAGGTTTTGCATACTTCTCGAACGCTTCCCGACTATCAAAAATCACAGCCATGAGAGGAAAGCGAGATTCACTTAAAGTCCAACCACGGCTTTTCCAGTAGGTATAAAAACCGCGATGCAATCGTTCGAACAATCCCGCACACCATTTGACATAAGCGGGCGTCGTGTTGTGTGCCACCACGTAATTCGCGGTCTTGTGTATTTCGAAACCCGGTCCAAGCTCTTGAATCAACTTTGCACCGGCGGCTTCGGCCGATAAGGGTGCGAAAGCGGTCGAATCAGAAGTGCGACTGGCGATTTTGCCTGCCCCGCATGGCCACAATCGACCGTCGGCCGTAAGCAATAGGATGCCTCCCTGCTGATCCTCTATCTGCACTTCCCCTTCGAGTTCTACGGTTCCTTGATCTTGTTTCAAAGAAATGCGTTCAACCGCGAAAACGGGCTGGACGGCAATGAGAAGGAGTGCGAGTGAACCGCTAAACATCGCGCCGCGATTCGATGTTGCGTTCGTTAGTGCTCGTCTCATGCTTGATTATCCTCTCAGCGATTGCGGCTCCGGTACCGCTGAATTCCATCATGACATAACCAAATGCACCCGACCAGCACAACTTCGCAAAGAACGGTGACTAGGCAAAGTCCTGCTTCTTGCCTGCGAATACCGCTATGGAGTAATCCGAAAAGTCGTACGGAGACTGTTTGCACGTCCGGAGGCGCGACCAATAAGCTTCCGGAGAGTTCCCCGATGGAAAGATAGGCTGCTGCGAACGCCGCCGTCACATAGAAACCTTTTTGTAATGGCCATTCTATGGCGAGCCATTTGCGAAAACCGGATGCGCCATCGAGTTTTGAAAGTTCCCCGACAAAGGAAGGTTGCGCATGTTTCCCTAAAGCGATCAAGCAAGTGGCGACGGCAAGTGAGCGAGGAAGTGTTGCAAGTGCCGTAGGAAAGAGGGTCCGTGCATAGAGAAACTCACCTCCGGGAAACCAATTTTGACTTACGAGCCACACGACTAGCAGAGATAACATAGGACCGGGAATGAAGGCAACGAGCGCGAGTCCGCCGATGGTTAATTGTTGAAGTGCAGCACTCCGATGAGCTGACTCGGCAGCAAGCCATGCCAGCGGCAGTGCAATCAGTGTCACGAGACCGGCGAGAAGTCCACTCCACTGCAACTCTCGGTTGAATCGCGGAAATGAATCGAACAAGGTGCCGAAAGCTTGCGCAAAGGAGAAATGGGGTACGACACCGGAATCTTGAAGCTCACCGATCCAGCCGGCTTTCAAAAACAATCCCGCAATTGGGACAAAGGCCACGGTCAAACAAGAGAACGTAACCAGGAAATAGGCCAAAGATCGTTCGACGGCCGAGATGGGTAAAGTGTTTGTTATGGTTTGGTTCCATTGGGGTGTTTGTTTTCGTACGCGTGAAAGGCAAATAAAGAAGATTGCGACAAGGAACAAGGCAATGAGTGTCGCCATGCTCCCTGCCCACCAACCTTCGCTTAAAGAGAAT
>JAZKJV010011372.1:0-61034 GCA_037367405.1 Ottelia alismoides
TGGATTGTGCCGTTAAGCTATCTACGTTCCCATTGGGTCTCATCTTTCTCTTAAAGATCCATTTATACTTAATGGGTTAAAGGTGGATCTTTGCGGGCCCATACACCATTCTTGTGCATAGACTCTACTTCAAATTGCATTGCCAGCATCCATCTATCCATGTCATGATTGGGTAGTGCTTCATCATATGAAGTCATTATCAGACTCTTCTGATACATAAAATGCATACATCTTAAGTAGTCTTACCACCCTTTAACTTTTTTTTGAAAAAAAATCCTTTAACTATGTTTAAGAGGTGCAAGTGTGTCATCTCTCTTATTCCTTTAATTTATGGTATAGAAGCTTCATCGATCTCACTAGACTCATGTGTTCTTTTACTTTAACTCTTAAAGAATTCATCCTATGGAAATTCGGCGTCTCTAGAGACAAATATTTTTTGAGTCTCAAGATCATAAAATATGTATCCACTATCATTCTTTAGATATTCAGTGAAGTAGCACTCTCAAGTAGTGTTTTTGAAACCGGACCGACTGGTTCAACTGGTGAACCGAACTTGAGCCGGTCCAGTTATCCTTATTTCACGGTTTGATTCAACTTGGGATTTTTTTGGTCTGACTATCGGTTCAATCAGATATCTAAATTCCAGTTCAACCAGGTTCTACAGAGTTTGAACCAGAAATTCAAATTTAATTTTATTTGCTTTTGTGGAGTTGAACCAATGACCTTTGGTTTACCTTTCACCACTTGCTAACCGACTCAACTACAACAACTTGTTATTATGAATTGATCTTGAATATTATTATTCTATTATAAATTAGATAACATTAGTTCAAATTTTACATATGTATAATATTTTAAAATGTTGCTATGATAAAATATTGTATACATAATGTAAGATATTTACGCTATGCATGAATTATTAATAGCTCTATGTAAAAGTATGTATATCATACTATCATGGGATTTTATCACTTGTGCCCCTCCGAGATCTCACAATATCAGTTATGCCCCTATCTTTTTGGTAATATCAGTTGTGCCCCTCTCTTCTTACTCCATCATCAGTTGTGCCCTTCCGTCAGACTGACCATCAAAAAATTAAAATAACCATAGTTTACTCAAACCATGGTGTGGTTAAGAGGGGTATTATGGTCAAAATAAAATCAAACGAGGAGGAGGGTTGGGGAGGAGGTGCGAGGCTGCGGAGGAGGTGCGGGCTGGAGCGTGGGCGGCGGGGGCCGGGGGAGGTGCGTAGCTGCGGGAGGAACGCGAGTGGCGGGGGTCGGGGGCGACGCATGCGGGGGAGGGGGAGGGGAGGTGCGGGGAAGGGGAGAAGGGGAGGGGCGCGTGCGGGGAGGGGGAGCAGGTGCAGGGGGAGGGGGAGCAGGTGCAGGGCAGGGGGGAGGGGGAGCTGGGGCGGCGCGTGCGGGGGAGGGGGAGCCGGTGCGGGGAAGGGGGGAGGGGGCGGTGTGTGCGCGGGGAAGGGGGAGGGGGAGCAGGTGCGAGGCATGGGGGAGGGGAGTAGGGGCGGCGCCTGCGGGGGAGGGGCGGTGCGTGCGCGGGGATGGGGGGAGGGGGAGCAGTTACGAGGCAGGGGGGAGGGGGAGTAGGGGCGGCGCCTGCGGGGGAGGGGGAGGGGGCGGTGCGCGGAAGGGGGGAGTGGGAGCATGTGCGAGGCAGGGGGGAGGGGGAGTAGGGGCGGCGCTTGCGAGGAAGGGGGAGGGGGCGGGTGCGCGGAAGGGGGGAGGGGGAGGGGGCGGTGCGGGGAAGGGGGAGGGGGGAGCAGGTGCGGGGCAGGGGAACCGCGTGCGGGGGGAGGGGGAGCAGGTGCGGGGCAGGGGAACCGCGTGCGGGGGCGGGGGCAGTGGACGGGGCGGAGCTGGGCGGCGCGTGCGGGGGAGGGGGAGGGGGACGGGGCGGAGCTGGGCGGCGCGGGGTAGCGGGCTGGGAGGAGGTACGGGGAGCTCGGGGCGGAGCTGGGAGGAGGTGCGGGAGCTCAGAGCGGAGTTGGGAGGAGGTGCGGGCTGGGGAGGAGTTTCGGGCGAGAGAGAGGAGAGGTTGGAGGAGGAGAAGGAGGATGGGAGAGAGGGGAGAGGAGAAGAGAAGATGATGAGGAGAGGTAAAATGACCCTATAACCCTTTTTAAAAATTAATACCGCTTATGTCTCAAGTTAACGTTTGTTTGCACTGTAGATGGACGGTCACTAACCCGAGGGGCCACAAGTGATAACATAGCAAGAAGTGAGGGGCACAATTGATATTATCAAAAAGATAGGGGTATAACTGATATTGCGAGATCTCAGAATGGCACAAGTGGATAAAATCCCTATCATATATGTATCTGTATAGATATGGCATATATTATGTAACTATCTTTATATATTTTATTTATTCGCATGGGTTTATTTACATATATCTGGTTGTGTATGTGTTTATATAGGGGAAACTTCCAATGAGGTGGACCTTTCCTGGATGCATGGAAAGCCGCACTAGTTTAGGCATTTTTTATATTTATTTTACGATTTCTAACTTTCTATTTAATAATAATAATATTAACATAATATCTATATCAAGAAATAATTATGAAAATATTATTATATTGGACAAAAGTTACCATATAGATGTTATATTTTATAAAACAGTATGATCATCATTATTTTACAATGTGCAGCTTATATTTTACAAAATTGTTAAATAATTTACAAATTTGGTAGTGGCTTTTAAAATTTCAAGAAAGGCCCACGTCATTGGAAGGATCTCCATTTATATATTTATTTATTTATTTACAACATATGTAGATGCAAATGTTTATATATACAAATATATAATATTTAATTTAAATAAAATTTACATGCTAACATATGCACTTACAAATTTATAACTCTCCTATCTATTTATTGATCTTTGTGAATATATTTATGTTACTTTTATTGATCCTATCAAATGTTTCAATGGTACTTAAATGTGTATTTTACACATTTTTATTTATTCCAGTTTGATTGACTGGGTTCAACCACTTTTTCCTCGTCGATTCAGTTTGATCTAATTTTAAAAAAATGATGATGTCATCATCTGGTTGGACCGGTTGAACTCTATGGTCCACTTGATTTGACCTTTTCGAGAAGGTTTTCGATTCAACCTTCGGTTCGATTTCAAAAACATTGCTCTCAAGTGATAGATTCTAGCTTTCTTGCATTCGCATTTTAGCATGGACCAAATAAACACCAACTATTAAGTGTTGGAACCCTGGTTTTGGTTCCAAATCAAAGCCAGTGAGAGTTTTTAGGTACAGAATTGCTTGGAAACTCGACATAGGTCGCAGTCTCTACTGCTTGTCCTGGGAAACTAAGAGGTAATTGTTCTTTACTCATCATTGATCTTATCATATCCAACATTATTTTATTGTCTTTCTGCAACTCCATTGAGTTGAGGAATACCTGGAGGAGTAATATTGGCAATTATTCATCTTTTTTACGGTATTGTCTGAATTCATCTGAGAGGTATTCGCCACCTTGGCATTATCGAATTAGTTTAATCTACCTTCCTTTTTTATTCTTTATCAAAGCCATGAACTCTTTGAGCTTTTCAAAGATTTCATATTTTTTTGACATGATAGGAAGACAAAATCATACCATAAATGATTTCCAATAAAGGTCGTATTATACCGATTTCCATTTTGTGTTGTGGTACTAAATGTACCACATACATTGGTATGTGTTAGGTCTAGTATACTATCGCATCTTACACCTTTCATGTAAAAGGGTGTCCTTGGCTATAATATTTGCAAGTATGCAAATCTTGAACTCTTAGACAATCTAAAGGTCCAGCTTTTACTTATCGGTTGATCACACTAGTGGACATGTATCCAAGTCTTGATGTTAGATCATTATTAAATGATTTTCATCCTTCCTTGATCCTTGGGATTTTGATTTCAGTATTAGAAGCGTTTGTAACCCATTCATTAATGTCTAATTTATAAAGTTTGCCATTTTTTTAGATTTTTTTTGAAATATGAAAAGTTCTTCTCATAACGAATATCTATGCTCAACAAGTTTAGAAATAGATAGTCATTTTTTCTAAGATGTGGATCATATTTACATTTTCTAAGATAAATGACTCCCCCACTAGAATATTGTAGTCTATCGATTCCAATGACAATTGTTGTAACAATTTCATCGGATCCCATATGATGACTATCTTCCTTTAAATCAAGTCTTCTGATCTCCTAAACCATTTTCAACAAATTGAAATTGGTAATAAAAGCACAAATGCATCCATACAACTACCTTCTCGTCCAACAAGCTAGTTGGTTTTGATGAAATATAGATGTAGCATATGCCAACAAACTGCATGTGTCCTCGTAGGAGTAAAGGTAGAATAGATAGTCGAATTTCTAGTATTTCATCTTGTTCCAGTAGTGCAATCATCCAACTTTTTGGATGTTATATGTGTAGAAGCTACAACAATGTGGCCAACTCTTTGGCATTTTTTGTGTTATGGGTCGAACCCATGCTTCCACCACGCTTCTCTTCTTCTTGAACAACTACTGTTTAAATAGAGGGTATATTAAATTATCATGTCCTTAAAGGACTTCAATCATGGTGAACATCTTCAGCATTCATATACTAAATCTTTTTCATGTGGGATGAAACTTTGAAGTTCATGAATGACTTGAGTAGACATAGTAAATTGATGACAACATCATGTCTACATCCATCTCGACTCCAAAGACTTTGATTCAGGTAGGTACTCTAATTTTTGTACACCTTCTCCTATGGGGCTACGTTCCTTCATCTTGTAAAGGACCATGTCTTTATGTTTTTGAAATGTTGAGAATGATTTTCATTGCCAAAGCATCTCCTTCAGATTTAAGAAGGATTTCAACAATATAATCCATATCAACATGTTGCTCTCAAAAAGCATATTCAATAAGGAAATAGGATTGTAGAAACACATGAGCACTTGGTTGTTTTTCTACTTCCAGTTAAATTATAGAACCTCGTCATATGAGGAATCTTGTAACTTGCACTTGTAAGGATATTACTATGCATTTTAACTATAAGTACTACATCTAGTTCATGGACCCAATCCATGGACACTGGTTAACATTGAGTATGTTTATTTTGAATGGGTCAAGTAAAGTCTATCTGGAAATAAAATATTTCCATTCAATATACTTTGAGTAAGGTGAAATAATTTTAAATGGAAGTTGTCTCACATTTTGTACTTGGAAAGTTCATTTCCCTTCCAACTTTTAAAGAATGAGGTATGCTACCCAAGTACCTCGAGCGAGATTTTTGATCTCCTTTCTACTTTTATCACACCCCAATAACATGAAAAAATATAACTTCGGTGAAAGAAGCGGTAACTATTTCTGCCTTGCAAGTCCAACTTCCATTCTCAATTCGATCTTCAAAAGTCACGCCCGCCACCTCTAAGGTAGGATGACATGTTATAAATTAAACCAACCTTCAATGAGCAAAAATTCCATGTTGTGCACGATCTAATACTGCCTCAATTATACGAGGAATAATATAGAGGTCACTACATATACGCCTCATCTCTTTCGAGAAACGAAGCGACCCGGTCCGTGTGTGCTTGTACATTAAAGCTATGACTTCGCATAGGCTCTCTACCATACAATCCATATCGATGATACATTTCCCAGTGATAGGAGGTTGTGTATGTCATCCTATAACTTTCCATATCATGTTTAAATTGATGGTTTATTATTTCAAATTAAATTCTCATAATTAATCGATTAAGGAAAATCAAGTCATTACTGTGAATAATAGATTATTGATCATTATTAATTTAATCTTATTAATTAACAATAATTTAAATAACGTATTAAAATAGTTAATGCGATCATGTTTGTATTCCCTATACAGCTTGCAAGAATCAATTTGTGTGTGCACAATAATTTTCTCTTTTCTAAGAGTACAACTTGACCCACTCATATACCAGCCTTTCTCGAAATATTTTTAACCAAGTTATGTGAAATGTTGAGTGGGAGATTTTTCTTAACTTGTAAGTAATCACCACAACAATGCATGCCTAGACATCAAATTATCTTAATTGAACTAATATGAAGGGATTAAATTATAATTGAACAATTAAGTCAATTTCTTTAAGTGTTATTGATTCACAATCAAGCATGCACATAATAGGAAATATGAAACAAAAAGATATTTTAATTATTCCATATAATCAAATGAGTAAAAACTAATTTCGAAACAAAAAGATATTTTAATTATTCCATATAATCAAATGAGTAAAAACTAATTTCGGGTTCTAAATTTGCTATTTGCAACTATCACACTTTAAATTAGAAGGCTCCATATAACATGGACTTAAAATTCATTTCAACTTGAAATAATTCTAAAATATTAGGTTAAACTCCTGATCTGAAAATATCGAATACATTTAATTCAATTTTGAATCAAGAAAAACGAAACAAGTTGTTATATTTATTGAGTCATTTTCCAACTTCGCCTACATATGTATCTCTAATTCTATAATATTTGCAACTATACCACCTATCATGCAATCTTGTTCCATTAAGACATTACACAATTATACGGGTTGCTCGTTCTCAAGTTCCAAAGAATTGTAGACCCGAATTCCTCCATATCGAGAATTTTCACTATGAATCCCCAAATCAAATATATTTTCTGAAGCCTAGATTTCTTTCGGGAAAGAGGAGGATTTCTGTGAATCATAGTTCAATGGATTGCTTCCCAGAGCATCAAGTCAGTCAGTCTTGGATCCTAAGAGAGCCCTAGTGCCTGCAAGAGTAACAAGTTTTTTCTGAGAGCAAATTTACGACCATCTTTATTGAGATTTTGAATTTTGAGATATGGGGATTCATGGACCCGATTTGCTACTTTATGTGCTTATTTAGCAATTGTCCTAAGTATGTCGAGTCTTTTGAACTCGCTTCTTTATCTCGAAGCATCTTCCTACTTCTCCCCATCTATCCCCGCTTGGGTAGTCTGGATCCAAAGGCCCTAGCTGAAAAGTCCTTCCCTACATCAAACTGGAACAACTAGACCTACTTCATGAGGTCATCACTCCTATGATCCCGGATCCCACTAGGGACCCAATGCATGAAGGAGTTCTGAGTACATAGAGCACTGATCTGATAGGACTCCTAATATATAGTTGTGGAACTGGACTATCATAGGTTAGAAAGTTAAGAAGATTTTGACTCCTGACACCTTGTCTGAACAATAAACTCACACTTCATCAGCTTCCCCACCCTTCCTCTTGAAAATTTGGTGCATAAAAGTGCAATTACATGGTATATTATCCCAAGATACACTTGCAGTATTGGCGTCAGTTAAGGGCATGATCCCCAAAGATGCACCAAGTCATGCACAGCACATTTATTATGAAGCAGGAGCTATAAGAAGTATACAACCCTCTGCTAAAAAGGGTGTTTACAAAATCGAGTAGAAAGTAGAAATTTAATGCCTGTGTTCGAAGAGATAATAATTATTTTTATTTGGATTCGGGTTCTATTTGTATTAGAATCTGGATTCATATCCTATTTGTAACAGAGTTTGAAGGATTCATCTATAAGGGGGGATACTATAATATCCCCACGGGTTAAAGTTTTAAATCATTCTTTATACTACATTTTCCCACTGTATTTAGAGAGATCCCAACAACTTGGGAAATCTTTCTCAATGAATCAGAAAAACCATACATGAAGGGATTTCTCAGCACTCATAAGTTGCAGGGATGTTAGATTTTTTTGTACCCATGGTAGTTTTCCTTCCACAACAAATAATTCACAAAGTTATTCATAAAAGTTTAACACAATACTCCATATAACATACTTGTTTCTTAGCTCCTATATACAATTACAGAAAAAACAGAAATGTGAGAGTAGCAAGACGAGATAACTTGACTACTTCCCTCTTTCCACTTCTCATACCTTCACTTGATAATCTTTATCCTTGTCTCCTTTTTTCTACTGTCGTCAACTCTTGTGGCACATTGAGATCTAGATATTATTGATCCTGGTCTAACTTTAACACTTCTTCATACTGATCTCAATATGTAATACCTAATGCTTTAATTGGGTTGCAAGATCCATTTAGCAACTTCTGTTCTGATGACGTACATATACGTGGTTAACTGGTTATACATTTAAAACTAACTTATATATGGAAAAAAAATCACCTGGTATCCTTAGTAAGAAAGCTCATGTATAAAGAAAATTTTCCATCATCCCAAACAGTAATCGAACACACATACATGCATTTCATACATGGAGCATTCACTGTGATAGTGTTCACATATTACATTCCACTGAAAAGCAATATATTACAGCATCCAGAGCAATTTTTGGTTCCTTGACTGCAAATAAAACATCTCTCATAGGGCATATACATTTTGAATTTTGGTCACCATGACTACTGTTGCCATATTATTATTCTGATCTACAGCATCCCAACATCCCTCATGACAATAAATAAATAGCCATTTCCAGCAAAAGAAGACGCAATCAGCAGTGCGAGAAGTCAATCTTACCTCATTATTCGGTGTGCACTTATGTACTGTCAAACACTGCTCATCGATGGGAAGCTGCGTGTGGTAAAGGATATGACATCGGAGAACCAGGAACTACAGTCCCTGTAACAGGTGCTCGCACCGGGTAAGCCATGTGTGGAGGGGGAGGCATGCTCACCGGAGTGCCTACGGCAGAAAGAAGGGGACCTCCAAATGGTTGTCCTATGGTTGGAGTACCATATACACTTACTCCTGGAGTACCAGGCGGATGAGGAAGGGCTTGCTTGTTTAACTTCCCAGGGACAACTGATCCATTAGTCTGACCAGTTATTGGTCCTTGAGGTGATGGCAAATCTCCGTTATCAATGCTGGTGATATCGTGAATACTTGATCGTCTTCGATCTTTATTCATGGAGTTTAGTCTGATGAAATATTTCTGAGCATGACTCGCTACCTGCGTTGGCGTCCTTGTTATAACGAAGTTTCTAGATATGCTCCTCCAATCACCTTTTCCATATTTTTCAAGTCCAAGGAGGAAAAGCCTGCACGGATGCATAAATAGCTGACCACAATCAACAACAAATATGAATGTGTTGCTCTGAATAGTTTGAGTCAGAACTAAATGGAAAAGATAACATTACTGCCAAAAAGAATAAAGAATCTCAAATAATTAATGGTACCTGAAAGCCATAATTGCAGGATGTTGGAGTATTTGTTATGTGTGTCATTTATGTAGGAGATGGGTAAGTGGATCACTCCAGGATCCATTTATGACATCTAAGTCTTTACTCCCACATCTTCCAGTTGGGAGGTGTGGAGACTCCGTGAGGGCTATATAAGAAGCCCCTCACCCCATGTATCCATTGAGAAAGTCAATAGACACATATGTTCCTTTGAGACCTTCTCCCGTGGTTTCATCCCGCTCCTTAGCGAGTAGGGTTCCACATTAAAAATCATGTTCTTCATATTTCTTATTACTTTATTTTGATACGCTTCCGCATTCATATTTTCTAACACAGGATGAATGAATTCGTTCCCAGCAGTGCAGGGAAGACAAACTTCCCTTCCAGGTGATCAGTACAATGATTGAACTAATGTTGCACTTCTTATTCTAATAGAGTGAATTTAAATCCTAATGACAATCATACTGCAAGCTAAAGAGGTTCTGGACATACCGCATCATCATTAGAAGAGCATAAAAAAACAATATAATGTGGAAAAATTTTTGGATAACAATCACCTCAACAACCACCATGCCCATCCAATAAGAACTATTTTATTGGGGTTTGGGTGCCATTGGAAAACAGATCAGGTGTTGTCGGCATGTTTTCTAATGGTATCCATACTCCAATCTCCAGGTCAAGATGGGATGGGTGTGATGGTAGGGAAGAAAAAGTAATGTTGATGGCATGCAAGCTTATTTTAATTGTAATAGTGATGTCATCTTAAAAATAGGCTTACTTTCAATTACTTGTCATGTGTCGAAGAATGGTAAATGCGAACAAACAATAGAATAAAAAGCAAATAGATGATATTGGAAATGTACCTGGTGTTGCCATGTTTTCCAATGGTACTTGTTGCGAATAGCGGAAGCAAAACACACAGAAACACGAATAATTAAGCAAACACAGAAACACAGAGACTTACAAGGTTCACTCTTAACGGGGCTACGTCTTCAAGTGGTGCGATCGTTTCACTATTTGTGGAAAAGAGGAAAATACAGAGGATACAGAGAACTCTAATCATAGGAAGTTTGTATAGCACTCCAGTACAAACGGATCTGCAAGACCAACAGATCCAATAACCCAAATAAAAAATTATTTCAGGACAGGGCGTGGAAGATGATTCTTTAATTGGGTTCAACAGATGGCAAGGATTCAAGGCATATCAACAATACCCATGCTCCAATCTCACGACCAAGATGGGATTGTTGGGAACAGATCCGATAAACAAAGAGTAACTATCAAATATGAAAAACATGCATAATCACACAACACGTGGATTTATAGTGGTTCGGCAACGTGCCTACATCCAATAGTCATGTCATGCTCTCTTCTTTCTCTTTCATGAAATTGTTCTTGCAGTACAATAAGTGTCTACACCCAAGGGCATATTTTTACCACAATGCTTGAGTTAAGATTACAAAGAGGGTCATATGAAACTATCAATATAACTCCGGTAATGAGAATGTTTCGTTTAGGTAAGAAAATGTAATATTGATGATGGCAATGCATGCTTATTCTTAAGTCAACATTATGGACAATTGCTTGTCATGCGTCGGGGAATGATATATGTGAACAAACAATAGAATAAGGCATATAAAGCAAGAAATGCAATCAAGCAACATAAAATGGGACATATTAACAAGGATTGACCTGTTAGTTATGCCCATCATGGCAAAAAGTGCATTTCCACAACAATAAACATGAAATAATATAAAAGAGTTACGGGAGGTTAATATTATCCCCTTTCCAGTAAGAGTGGAGATCCCTGGAGTTTAGAGATCCATTAATCAAAGTGTTAGAGATGGTCTATGTTTTCTTCTTATTTAGTTATAACCCCTCAGATGGTCTTTACATAGTTTCCCGCTTACGAGTGCTCTAGGGCTTCATACTATATAAGGACCTCTAGACCTCTTGAATAAATCAATTCATTGTTTTCTCTCATCTTCTTCCACATGGTATCGAAGCAGCAGTCCCAGACCGGTGTTCTAACCTAGATCCGACCGCCACCACCAGCACTCGTCTCTCTGCAGCCGCCATCAACCCTTACATGGGGCCTCTCCACCAGGCCCAGGGCCCGCACAAGGTCCTCGATGTCTCCATCTCGCCCAACCAGGCCTACAGGGTTGCAGGCGGCGCTGTTGGGTATCAGCCCTAGATCTCGCCGCTAGGACCTCCTTCGGCGTTGCTGGACCGCCGCCAGACCACATCTGGTCTTCTCTAGCGCCACCAAGGGTCCACCATACCTCCCCAGAGCCACTTTGGTGCACCAGGCCACCGATGGGCCTCCGTCAGGTCGTGACCTTCCTCCAACACCGCTAGGTTGCTGCTAGGCCTTCGCCTGGGCATCAAAGACTCTCTGCATCCCTCCTAGGCAGCCGCAAGGCCTACCTAGGTATTGGTGGACCTTGACCAACCATATGCTACTACTGGGCTACACTGCGAGGTATGATTCGTGGCATTACAGCCACAATTCGTTGCTATAGAAGCCCAAAAAGGGGCTGAAACGGTGACTTAGGTCACCAATATGCTTAATTAAGACAACAGATTTCTTCTAGGTCACTTTTTCTTGACATGTGCGACCACAATGACGCCCACTAAGACCAAGCCCGTGTACTCGACTTCTATGATGGTATAGGGCACTTCGATCAAATTAAAGGAAATAGAAAACAATGTGTTGTGGTCTCGATCCTTTAATGTGTTCGTCAGTGATTAGCACAATCCCAAGGAGACGAACAATGACTACGACACTCGGTATGTTGATAATTGCCAAGTTATCACTTGGATGACCAACAGATGACCAACAGCGTCGATCCAAACATTGCAACAAATCTCATCTACAAGGATTCTACGAAGGTGATGTGGGAGAATCCTGAACATACCTACTCCCATAAGACAACCAACTATTAACTTTTCGATATTTACACACGAATCTGGTCAGCCACTCAATTCGAGTCTTGTTGAGTACTACAGGCTGCTGACTAGCCTGTTTTAGGAGCTCCTTATTTTCCATCCAACATGTTGAGATCAACAGGTGGGAGAGCGTGTTGAATGGCAAGTCTACCAATTCTTTTCTGAATTGCATCCACAATACAAGCCTGTGAAGGATCAGTTTCTGACGGCTGACACACTACCATCCATTGAGACCATCTTTAGTCGTCTGCAGATACTTGCGACACATGTTGAGCATCCTCCCACCTTACCATCTGCAGAGACTACAGCTTACTATGCATCATCAAGGAACAGAGGAAGACAGAGCTTCCATGGAAGACGAGACCGTAACTTTGGTCATGACCGTGACCCAATCAGGACGTGGATGTGACTTTGGTCGTAGACGTGGCATAACTCTACCACTTCCCGGTATCCAGCGTACATACATTGTAGGTGTTAGAACCACCCGTCTGAATGTTGCTGGGAAAAGTTTGGCATATAGTCTAATGCCAACATCGCCTAGGAGACAACCTTGTATGAGTCATCCTATGATACAATAGAGGACACACCCAATATTCCCAAACCCGAACCCATTTATAAAATCACTACACATACCCGCTCATTTAGTAAACGAGTAATTTCTAGGAGGTACCCATATACCCAGCAGATACCCGTGTACCAAATGGGCACCCACATATTCAACATAATAACATTTTAAGCTCTTCATAAATGTACATAAGATTTTCACACGTAGATTAAACATAGGGAGATTATGTAATATGGTAGTATACAAAGATATGCAATGTTAGGAAATATTAAAGATATTATATATATACTAAGTGTTTAACTCTTTGGGTTGATAGTTTTTATTTATTGAAGATATAAAAAAAGTTGTCAAATATGAATAAATGGATGGAAATGAGAAAATTGAGTCGGATTTTTATATATGTAGATTGATACGTATTAGATATTAAGTGGATCTGATGAGTTTGACTAAAATGCAACACACATCTATATTTATATATTTTTTTATTCAGGTTTAGGGCGGGTTCGGATTCGGGTTCGGGTACCCACAAGGCAATCCCAAACCCATACCCGCATAGGTAGTAAATTCAAAACCTAAATCCATCCAAAAATAAATAGGACAGGTTCGGGTCGGGTACCCAATGGGTATACCCACATTGACATCCCTAAACACAAGCACCCTTTACAGCTTATGAATACTCTTGTCTGAGGCAGCTATTGCAAAACTCCAACTCCTCGGCCAATGAGGCTACTACTTATGCTCCCACTGCTAGTCTAGTTACCAAGGTTCGAAAAACGAAAGGCGGAACGAGGCGTTTTACCTGGAAGCGAGGCGAGGCGTAGCCTCGAGGCGGTTGAGGCGTAAGCCTCAGTTTTGTATAGAAAAATAATTATAAAATATATAATAAATATATTTATTGGTGAAATAATATAATCTGACAAACATATAGTATATAACAATGTAATATATGATGATATTATGAAGATAAGAACATGAAAAAAGGATATGTCAATGACTCAATGCCATAAACCTTTCTAAATTTCTACCTAATCAAAAGGAAATCATTGGTTATAACTTATAACTATCATGAAAAAATATCCAAGTTGTCATAAATATCCAAGTTGTTGATATGAATCATATGATTTGAATCCTAACTATATGTTCTATTATACCCAGGTGAAGAACGGTTGTATGCATCCCCCCTGTTGCACCATACCCTACCAGAACGGGGGTCTCGTTGTCCGGTCAGCAAGCCTGGGGGGGCTAGGGGTGCAGGGGGCTGCGCTCCCGTCCCAAAATTTTTTTCTTATATGAGTATTCGAATTCGTATACATTTTTTTATATGTTTAAGAATGTAATAGTAAGCTTTCACTAAAATAATTTGGCATGTTAATGGTAAATATGAATATGAAAGAGGTCAAATTCAAGCATATGAATATGAAAGAGGTCAAATTTAAGCATTCATTTTGCATAAATTAATAGTTAGACATAATTAATAGTAAATATAAAGCAGTTTGCTGAAATAGTTACACATAATTAATAGTAAATATGGAGTTATGGGTACGAAAGAAACATCAGATTTAGACATTTAACTTGTATAATCATTATCCTAAACAAGTATATATTTATAAGCTTCTCAAACCACCATGTGAACTATTAAAATCATAAAAAAAATCTTAAAAAACATAAAAACGCCTCGGAAAACGCCTCGACCGCCTCGAGGCGGAACGCCTCGAGGCTACGCCTCAGCCACTCGAGGCGCACGCCTCACTGGACAAGGCCGAGGCGTACGCCTCGAGGCTAAAAAGGTCCGCCTCGCCTCGAGGCGTACGCCTCGCCTCGAGGCGTACGCCTCGACCGCCTCGAGGCGTGCCTTTTAATACCATGCTAGTTACAACTTCATTTAAAATAGCTAATGTTGTTTCTGCTTCCAGCCTAGCTTGTATTATTGACTAAGGGGCATCTACACATTTGACGGGATAAGGTAGTCTGCTTACCTTTTCTCAACCATCTACTTCTGTGAAGACAGATCGGGTTGCAAATGGGTCCGACTGGCTGGAGTTTATTGTGCTCTTGCTTTTCCTCTTAGTCTATTATCTATTCAGAAGTTATTTACTGAGCTTAACTATAGGGTTATTTTTTACGAATTATGTTGTTTTCAGGACATCCGGACAAAGCACATTTTTTATGTGGGACATGAAAAGAATGGCCTCTATTACCTTGACATTCCCCCTCTCGCTTGCATCAAATCCCCACCAACTCCCTCTCAAAATTTTAATCATCGACCATGTCGTTTTATATTATTGAAGACAAAAGGGCCTTGGATTTATTATGTTTTTGATAACGTGGCTTCCTTAATCAATTTACTTAGGTTCTTGGATAATTATTGCAGTCTTATTTTTATTACTTAATTTTTCAATTATTGATTTTCACTAGTTAATTTTCAATTCTTTAATTTTTATTTCTTTATTTATGTTCGTAAAATCCAAATCGTGTGTCCTTTAGGAGTCTTTTTTAGGGAAAGGAGAGGTCTTTTATGAAGAGGCATGTGTCCTAAATGGTATTAACTCTTTAAAGAAGGTCACTATCACGTGTAGTGAAAAAAACATGAATGAATGATGTGAATTTGGATACCTTTAGATTTAGTATCGCCATCCGTTCGAATTCTTTACCCTCTTAAAAACTCCGCGTCAATCCTCCCCTCCTTTCTTCTTCTACCCCACACAGCTTGGACTCCCCCTTACTCTAATTCCTCACTTCTTACCTCTAATATCCTCAGAAAACCCCTTGAACCCTTCATTCCATCCTTTCTTCAAACCCATCATGCAACTTCGCAATCCCTGCATCCCCCTCATCACATTTCTTCCCTTCTTACATTCGATCTTTCCCTTAAAAACCTCTGGGATGCATCACTTGGTATCAGAGCCAGATTTTCATGTCTTTCCCACAATATTATGATCTCTCTTTACCTTCCCCACCAATCTTCCATTCAATCAATTTAAGCCACTTATTAGAACTGTAATGCGTTATGAAAGTCTACTCCACCAACTTACCACCATTCGACAACCACTACTAATCTCACTCCCATGTTCCAACCTATTTTTCATCAATCACCACCAACTTAACCATCATCCCATGTTCGAGTAAAATTATATTTCCACCTTCGTCGATCGTCCCACCTTGTCACCACCAAACATCACTCCATCTCTACACCTCGAACCACCCTCCTTTGTCCTCTATCGAGTTCTTACTGTACTTGCATTAGTTGTGGACTTATCTCCTCAAATTAGTCAACCGCTTTACCAACTGTTGCCACCAACTCCAGCTTTGCCAGTCGGCACCCACCACATCACCACTCATAAGGTCCACTAAACTTCGACCACCACCAACTCCACCTAAGCTGCTTGTTAGACCTCTTGATACTCCACCTCTACTAGTCTTCCAATCATTACAGAAAAACCTTCTTCAGGAAGGGCAATTTAAAACTGATGCAATCTGATTTTCATTAGTTAATTTGTCAATTTTTACATTTTTATTTTTATTTCTATTATTGTAAAACCAAAAATGTGATATTTGGAAGTACATTTAGGGAAGGGTTGCATCTATTGTGAAGGGGCAAGTGTCTTTTAAAGGGAATTGACTGTATATAAGATCAACATCTTATATAACGAAAGAAACATGAATGGATGATATGAAATTCGGATACCTTTGAATTTGGTATCACTCCTCCCCTTTAAATCATGGCCTTAAACTTCGCTAAAATTCCATTGAATTTCAGTCGAAATTCAGTTTCAACAAGTAGCTGAAATCGATACCCCATAGCAATTCCTTTTTCCGGATTTCAATAGCATTTCTGACCATTTCAATCAATTTCGGATCATTTCAATGGAATTTCAGTCCATTTCGATCGCATTTCGATCCATTTCGATCGAATTCTGGTAGAAACAATAGAAAAGAGGAATCTAGCCAGTTTCACCGAAATTCATCCTCCTAGCCTCTTAAGCCACTCTTTTACCTAATTTCGACCACTTTGGAGTACTTTTTAAGTTCTAATATATTGGTGTATTACATAGCATCATTTTATATCAGAAAATGCTGGAAATTTGTTCATTTCTATGACTCTCTTCCTGGAAATTTGTTCATTTCTATGACTCTCTTCCTGCTTCTCTTTACTACAAGGAGTATGTATGGGCAATGTACAAGTGCTAGATTGTTATAAGGAGTATGTATGGGCATTGTACGAGTGCTAGATTGTTAGCAACTGTCCAAGTCATGTGATTGTAAGTATTTACCTACTATTAGGCTGGATATAGATTGACCTTGTGAATGTTATGCAGTTTTTTGGCGTTAACTTGATTTGTTTGTCTCGTATAGCAAATATTTTACGATCACAAGCTCTATAATGCATCTATTAGATATATGTATTAGAAAATTTCATGTGTTTGTGTGTCTTAATTTATTCCTAAAATTAGATATTTTCTAAGTTCAAAGTATTTTGGTTAGATGCAAGTTCTAATCTATCATTTGATCTTCATTTTTCTAATTGAGATATCATTTTGCTAGTCATCTTTCTTTTTGAAAAAAAAGGGACATCCATTGTATAAGTGCATGCCCAAAAAACTTCACCATTAATCACCAAAAAGATTACAAGCTCGATACATGGAACAAAGTAAAACACCCGTATTACCTAGATCAACTCTCCACAAGCACCTTAGCATGCGCCATCACATTTTCACCATAAAAACAATCACTTCGGAATATCACCTCATTCTTGGCCAACCTAATAGCCCAAACCATTGCGACACAACTCACAAGCTCCTTCTCAGTACCATGCCAATATGTGTCAATGGATTCTTAGAACCTTGAAACCCCATCAGTGGAAACCATGTTATTGCCGAACAACGCCCATGCGTCCACTGAACTCCCACACTTGAAGAAAAGATAGTCAACATTTCCTACATCCTCCTGGAAACGACCACAAGTCAGGTCAGTTGCCTGGATAAAACGTACAAATCTGTCCCCAGTCAACAGTCTCCCCCTCCTAAATAGCCACATAAAAACCTTCATGGTTTCCGAGATTTTCTACCTCTAGATCCGTCTACAGTTAGCAATACATCCTCCATGATTAAACACCATGGGGCCTTGCAAGGGCTTGTATGTTTTCCTCACATAGAAGGAACCGTCGCACCAACTCTAGCAATCTCGCCCCGTGGTTGGTCCCTCAATGCCCTCAAGTTCCTGCACCATCTTTGGTAGCTTGTTCATGTGTTGATCTAATATTTGATATCGGAAATGTAGAAAAAAAGTGTTCATCTAAAGCTTCCAACGACAGAGCAGTGCGAGTCCACAAACAATGCCATCAGTAGTAAATATTGTGAACCAAATGCCCCACTCTCGCTCCAATCATCAGTCCAAACCTGAAACTCGTCCCATCCCCTACGAAAGCCTCAGGAACGGTCGAATCTCCTGCACCACGCCGTAAATGCCTTGCTAAATGCTAGTCATCTTTGTCGGCCTATGTTTTACTCTATTATTATTGCACGCGTCACAATTCTCTTCATGTTCACGAGATGAAATTAATGGCTTCTAATTCCGGTTCCAAATCTGATTCCAGCTCTAAACGGCATACTATGACCATTAGAGAGAATGGATGGAAATTTAAGGTAACATATCATGTTAACATCTTATTAGCAAAAAAATGTGTATTTCTTATCTCGTTTATTGATTAAAGAATAGTAGAAATCTTAATTTTAGAAAAAAATGAGTTTTCAAGTAACTTCCCCAACTTCGATCATTTCCCCAAAATTCCACCAAATTTCTCTTTCTAGGCTTTACTGAAACAAAAATGAAATGCGACATTTAAGGCCTTGCTTTGAATTCATCATCCTCTTAAACCATCTATAACAATCCTTCCCTCCTTTCTTCTTCTCACCTTCATCCTATTTCCTCCCTTCTTACATCTAATCCTCTCCTAAAAACCTCTGATACTCTTTACTCCCTCCTTTCTTTATCCCCCTCACACATCTTCACATACTCTACCTCCCCGTCATTCTATTTCTTCCCTTCTAAATCCAATTTTCCCCTTCAAATTCTAGTTCGTACCCCTAATTAGGCTTCCAACTCACCTAATTTAACTAAGCTCATGTGACCAAGTTGTTACTTAGTCTCTTAGCCCTACCAACCACCTCAGTCAAGGGTTTATGTGTGTTTGATGGTCTATGGATAGGGATGCAAGAGGATGTGGATATATCCGTATTCGTTCGTGTCCGTATCCGTTTTAATGAGGATATGGATGTAATTTTTTTATTTTGACGAATATGGATACGAATGTGGATCTTAATCTTTAGTATCCGACGAATACGAATGCGAATACGGATGTTAAAATTCATGTTTTGGCGAATACGGATATGAATACGGATATATATGCATAAACGAATACGAATACGGATATTCGTTTTTAATATATATATTTTTAATTTTCATGTAAATTGGCATTCATTCATGCTATTATTTTAATAATTATAATAATTAAATGCAATTGTGAACCCATGTCCCAACCCGAGACCCGCCTCCACTAACCAATCTGCCAATCGTCATTTCAACATTTCCCGGAAGCCCTACCAAATTACCAATCCCCATTTCTCATTTCACGGAAGCGTTAACCCTTCGTCCTCTTCCATCTCTCCCTCCATTCCTCACGCCGCCGCCAACACCACCTTGACTCCGATCCCGTTGGTTGTCATTGCTCCTCCCTTGTCCCGCCGCCGCCGCCACCAGCCTTGACGATCAGTCCCTCCCCGCGTCGCCACCTACTCACCCACTGGACATTTTCTCGACATCACCGCTGCCAACGTCGACGTTGAATCGCTCCCCACACCTCCACCTGCTCACCTGCTTTGCGCAGGACTTCCCAGGCAAGGACATCCATTTGATTTCATGTCTTGCTCAATTTTATATTATTAATTTATATGTTTTTAATAGGGATTCTCTATTTTGCCAACTTTTTGTTCTTAGTTTATACGTACAGATTTTTAATAGTAATTTATAGCCTACATGGGAGTGGGATTAATTTGAGTGGGATTTATATCACTGGATTTCTACAACCGTGTTTCCTTGTCATTTTGAATGCTGGTTTTTATCATTGTCAGGTTTGCAGCAGCTCATTCGGGCCTTACTTGCAAAGAAGTTATTCAAAGGACTGAAAATAGGCTTGCAACAACACATTCGGTCCTTACTCGCATGTGCTTTGGATCAAGATCTCACTCCCATTCTCCATTCATTAAGTTCGCTCGGCATATTATCAACATCCGGTATTTTTCTTATTTATTTTTTGGATTTTTTAACTTATATATAATCTCAATCAAATATCAAAGTCAATAACTATTTGATAACATTTGAAGTATAATGCAGTAATTTTATTATAGGTCTTTGATCTCATTTTTTATCACAATGAGTGGCACCGATCCATCAATTGAGAATTCAACGAATGATGCCTTAGAAAATATTGTGATGCCCATGCCTAAGAAACAAAAGAAACTTACATCAGAAGTTTGGATGGATTATGATAGAGTGTACAAAAAGGAAGAGATAACAGTTAAAGGAAAAACATATGAGCATGATATCTTGTGGGCTGTATGCAAGTTATGCAAAAAGGAACTTCGGCATTCTTCTGGAATGGGCACAACTCATTTGAAAAATCATACTCAAGTATGCCCTAATCGAACTAAAGTAGAGCCAGGACAACAGCTAATTCAAGCTATGTTAAAATCAGATGGAAGTAGTAGGCTCTCAAATTATACTTTTGATGATGAAAAAAGTCAAATATTACTTGCGAAGACTATCATTGTGCATGAGTATCCATTTAACATGGTTTCTCATTCAGCTTTTCGAGAATATATTTTATCACTCCGCCCTCAACACAAGATCCCTTCCCGCACAACAATTGGCAAGATGTGCAAGAGAGTGTTTGATGATGAGAAGAAGAAATTATATCAGATTTTTTCCAATTTGTCTTCACGAGTTTCTCTAACAATGGATAAATGGACCGCCTCTACACAAAACAAGTCTTATTTATGCATTACCGCACATTTTATCGATGATTCTTGGAATTTACAAAAAAGAATCATAAATTTTATAAATGTGCATGGATCAACTGGTGCAGACATTAGCAATTTCTTTTTATCTAAAATGTTTGAATGGAACATTGATCAGAAATTGTTTACAGTGACTGTCGATAATGATAAGGCAAATGATGTTGCATTAAGACTTGTAAAAGCTCGTCTTGGTGATTCACTAGTTTCCAAAGGATAGTTTTTTCATGTTCGTTGTGCAGCCCATATCATCAATCTTGTTGTCCAAGATGGGTTGAAAGTAATTGGGAAGTCAATAGAGAAGGTGCGACTTAGCATTAAATATGTGACATGCTCACCTCAAATGGAGGCAAATTTCAAAGAGACCGCAGAACAAGTTGATTATAAACCTAAAAAAAGCTTGTCGTTGGATTGTTGTACGAGATGGAATTCAACATACCTTATGTTGGCGACGGCTTTAGAGTACAAGGCAGTGTTTAAGAGATTTGGATTTAGAGATGTCAACTTTATTTATGGGCTAAGCGATGATGAATGGGGCTATATAAAAAAGTTAGAGGAGTGTTTGAAACATTTTTTTGATGCTACAGAGTTATTGTCTGGCTACAATTACGTGACATCAAACCTTTTCTTTATTGAATTTTGTGAAATCCAGTTGCTCTTTCTTGATTGGTTGAAAAGCACCGATGACATCATTGTGTCCATGGCTACTATTATGAAAAAAAAGTTTGACAAATATTGGGATATGTGCAACCAACTTCTAGCTATTGCTTCTGTTTTGGATCCCCGTTACAAGATGAAAGCAGTTGATATATATTATAAAGATATATATGAAAATGACGGGGCAGAAAAAGTGAATGGCCTTCATGATACAATTGAAAATCTTTATCAATGTTATGCTTTGCTTCTGCAGACTCCAAAAAATGCATCAAATGTGACATCCACTTCAAATCCTCTCCCTGGTCCATTAGACAAAAAAAGAGTAGATTTGCTCAACTAATGGATGACGAAGATAAACAACCATTAAAAACTGAGTTGGATGAATACTTAGAGGAAAAATGTTTGAGATGAAAGGATGATTGTGGAAGTAAGTTCGATATTTTGGGATGGTGGAAGTAAAATATTGGAAGATTCCCTATTCTCGGGAAAATGGCTAAGGATATTCTTGGAGTCCCAGTATCCACAGTTGCATCTGAATCTGCTTTCAGTACCGGTGGAAGGGTAGTTGATGCATACCGTAGTAAACTAAATCCTGATATGGTGGAGACATTGATATGCACTCAAGATTGGTTGAAGAGTGACAACAATGGTTCGAATACATTTATTTATTTATTATTCCATTCTTATCATATATCACCATAGATCTTAATAAAGTGTTTTACAATATAGATGTAACTGATGATTCGATCGATCCCACCAATCTTGATGAAGAAGTAGAAGTTGTGGTACAACCTGAACCATCTACAGAATGTGAGATTTTATTTGATGTTATACAATATTTAACATGCTATTTTGAATTTATTTACATAATTGGTTTTTTTTCCAGTTGTAGACAGTGAGAAGAATGAAGTTGAAGGGGGAGGTGAAGCTGATATTATGGATCATAACATTTGGTATGACATATACATTTAAATTATCTCTACGATATTTGTATTTGTAAATATAAACATTTGTGTAATCATATAGTTTTTTTTGTAAAAGCATTCTTTCTTTTTTTAATTTCACAGGTGATGGCACATCCAAATACATCAAGTCATGCGCGCAAACTTTTTCGTTGTTATACTTTTATTATTACATTAGCTATATCACTTTCATTCACTGTAAAAACTATACAACTTTCATGATATTTTGCAAACAAACTTTTTATAATTTCTTTTGTTAGTTAACATCATTAGATGTTAACTTATGTTTTTATTTATTCTCAGATATTATTGCTGCTATTATGAAATATACCATGCTTGTTATGTTGTATTATTATCCAATATTCATTTTAGGTGACTACGACATGACCATTTGTTGCGAGTGTGATTTTCTTCTCAAGAGATTTACTACTAGGTATATTTTTTATAATTGTTGCTATGTCTATCATGTAGCTAATTTTAAAAGTAGACGGTCATGGCTTGCATTGTAACCTATTTTGACTTGTTGCAGGATCCAAGATAAACAAACATGTGTCAATATGAAAGATGGAAACACACCATTCCAATTTATTATGACAAATAAGATGGGTATGTCCTTTTTTTAATTGCTTTTTTTATGATTATCGTATATTGCATGTGAATGTTGTTGTATGAGTTACCAACATTTTGTTTGTAAAAATATATAAGTCAAAACATTCGTAGGATAATCCGCATTCGTTTGTCGAATATCCGTATCCGATTTTTGAATATCCGTTTTACATCCGTATCCGTTTTTTAAGGATATGGTTCCCTGTTCCATACATTCGTTTGACATTCGTATCCGGATCCGTATTCGGATTTAAAAATAGATAAGGATATGATAAGACCTATATCCGCATCCGTATCCGACCGTTTGCATCCCTATCGATGGACCATACTTATTAGTCTTAGTCTCGTTAGCTCACTAAGACTTTTGACAATAGGTTATCGATTTATTTTTCCCCAATTAGTCAGAATAAATCGCTTAATTTCTAGGTTTTTTAACCTCTACGGATCTAGTTGCTTTAAGTCGTGGGACTATATGGGTCAAGTTGGTTCATAGGCCATGTCAACTTGGCTCAACTAAGCGAGATACACCTACTTGACTATATTGGATTCTGGTAAACGAGTAAAAGAATTTGATAACATCAAGAATGATATAAATATGTTATGATGCATAAGGGTATATTGGTTGTCCAATGGTTCACTAAAACATATGAGTAGACTTATTTGACATTTACTCTTTGGAGGTTCGTAGATTGACTTTTCCCCTTTCCGTGACTACACATTTACTGGTCTTTACATTAGCTAGATGTAAAGAATGCATTCTTATACGGAGATTTAAAAAAGATAGTGTATATGCAATAGCCCCAAGGTTTCAAACTTCAAGGGGAGTATCAAAAAGTTTGCTTGCTAGCGAAGGCCATCTATGGCATAATAGTCTTAGAGCTTGATTTTAAAAGCTTTTAGAGGTACTAGAGAGAATTGACGTCGTTAGCATAGCATCATATCACTCTTTCTTTACCAAGGTTGAGAAAAGCATGGTTGTTATACTGTTCTATATTGATGACATTTTTCTGATAGTAGATGATGGAGGGATCATGGAGATAAAGAAGCTACTAGTCTATCACATCAGGATCAAGAATATAGGGACATTGAAGTACTTTCTCGGGATGGAGGCAGCCCACAGCATGAGAGGATTGATCTATTGTAGGATGTTGGCATGCTTGGTACCATATATTCCAAAGTATTATACAGCTCGACTATATGAGGTGGACAAGTTGGTTGATGAAAGATAGTATCACAAGCTAATGAGGAAGCTTCTATACCTCACTATTACGAGAGCTGATATTTCTCAAGCTATGGGAAAGCTTAGTCAAGTCATGAGTAGGCCAACAACGGCCCAACAGGGTAACATCATGATGGTACTAAGCTACATCAAAGCAGTCCTAGAAAAGCGGCTCTTATTTATTACAAATTCTTTTCTGGATGTTATTACATATTCCAATATCTCATTGGATACTTGATGGATTGAATGCTTACTGCCAGTTTCTATACATATCGATGGGTAACCTAGTCATACAGAAGAGTAGGAAAAAAATAATGGTCACTCACTGACGTCACGAGCTAAACATGATGATGGCCCATGTTGCTACAAATATAAAGAGGGTGTAGGTAGCTTTTATGTATCTTCTCGTACCTTCTAGCAATTTACTAGAGCTAAGATATTATGCTGATTTCAAAAAAAAAAAGGAAATTTGCATTGTTGGCGATTTGGGCAATATATCGACAGCATACTGTTGATATCTCGACAATGTTCTCAAGAGAGATGTAATGGGTGGTTTCAATATCATATCTCCAATACCAACATATCGGTGTTATGACAGTGATGTATCGTGATATTCAAAGCTATGTTTAAATCAAAGAGGAAAAGAGTTGGATTACTGCATTGACGAGTATTACGATACCCTGAATGACCAGAAGTATTGCTTTTGGACTGATTTTAGGAAGCTTATACCTTCATTTTTATAGAAAATCCCAATACTAAGTATATGAATGTGTATAACCAAAATTCTCAATTCTAATACCCCCACTCCCCATATGATGGACACAATCAAATTTATGCTCAGGAAAATCAAAGGAAGTGATGCAGATCAATCCAAATGACTAATCAGACTGAGTCTATGCAATTAGTTCCTTTTTTACACGTGGAAGTAGTAAGCATGTCAATTTTACCATATGGGGTCAGATAGAAAAATTCTAACATTGCAACAAGATTGGTTGTACCATTATCTTTTGCAATGAGCAAAAGATAATGGTAGATTTGCGGTTGTGTCTTGGTCACGAGGTTCCTTTAAACCGTTGTCTTCATTAGTGGTGAAATCTACATAGACTTTATGTAATTGAGAATGATAAACTTGCTTTCCATGTCTGAGAGGTACTTGCTAAGTCTTCAACTAATGAGTGGAATCTCAATAGTGGAGCCACCAGCCATACACAACAACAACAAAGCCTATTCCCACGTTAAGTAGGGTCAGCTACATGGATTTTTTGTCTCCATTCAGATCTATCTTGGGTCATTCTTGGGCTTAGATCCAAAAAACTAATATCCCTTCGTATAGTCTCATTCCAACACTTCTTGTGCCTTCCACACCCTCTTTTAGCCGGCTCAACATTCCAAAACTCACATCTCCTCACCGGTGCATCAGCTGACTCCTTTGAAAATGGTCAAACCACCTTAAGCAATTTTCTCGTGTCTTATCTTCGATCGGAGCTACAACCACTTTCATTCTGATGGCATCATTCTGAATCCGATCTTTACGTGTGTCCACACATCCACCTTAGCATTTTCATTTCTGTTGCTGCCATTCTCTACACATGTCTATGGTTCACAGGCCAACATTCAGATCCATAGAGCATAGCAGGTCTCACAGCTGCTTTGTAAAACTTTCCATTGATTTTCAAAGGAATGTGCAGTACTTTGAAAAGGACAAGCTTGAATCTGGGCACAACTATGTGCCACTTGCAAATGATTCGATTTAAAGATGAGCATTGGCCAGTCTCTGATGGGCCCATGCCCAAGCCCATTTAAGAAATAAGGACTTGGGCTGGGCCTAAGGTCCGCGTCGGTCGGCCTATGGTCGGGGTTCTGTGGGGAGGAGGGGTCCTACAAGCTGGAGGCTCTACACTTCCAGTTCCCATGCAATTACAATCACCCACCATTCTTCTTTTCATTTGATTCAAAACATCACTTTCGTTTTATCTGATTTTCATCGTTATCCGACTATCAGTTTTCCTCATCTGTTTTGATTTACCATTATTTTTTTCAATTGATTCTGCCAATCATCCAAATGTTGTTCGCACTTCATCTTTGACTTATTCAAACTTGTAATTAGAGATTTTTTTTATTCATCTAGCCCCTAATTCCTAGACAGATTCTTGAGAATCGAGTCATAGAGCTTGCAGGAGGATCCACCTTGAAATCCAATGACCTGTAACCACACTCCAGATAAGAATACCACCAGATCCAGCACAAGAACTGTAGCAGCTCCTGAAGAAGCGTCAAGAACCTGATCTCAAGTGCCATTAAAAGCAACACTTCAGCCCTAATCCAACGCAAGTCCATTGTTCTTTCTGGAGCGTCAACCATCTGAAGCATTTTCTACGCTTGATACCCTAATCAGACCTTCAACCAATTCTGTGCATAGCACATCCATCTAATACAACATACACATCAAGCACCTTTTGGCTTTTGCTATCAGTCGCCGACCTTGCAAGGGTCCGTTAGAAAGAACATCAACCATTAGCATCATGCACCGTTGTGTACAGATCCTACCACTGCAACCATGAAGAACAACCAGATCCCCTAGGGTGTTCCACCACTGTCACCACACTTCCATTGCTCAAGAATAACCACGCAACCCGAGCATCGCATCCAGGAACCCATCTGGAGCATCTGAACCTCATATGTCGTAACCAAGGAGTCGCAAGAACAAGCACCCATCTGGAGCACCTCCCCTTCGTACGAGTAGCAGCCCTAGCCTGATCGTCTTCACCATTCTTCGTGTGATTACCTTCAGCCACAGTTGCCGCCTTCGCGTGAGAGATTAGCAATCTGAGGAGAATCATCACCATCATCATCTGCCAATCTTCCATCAGTCATAACCATCTTTTCTGACCCCTAATTGTGCAAGATTATTGCAGCACCGCCTGAAACCCTCAAGAACATGAAGAACATGCCCAGAGGGGCACCGTGCATACGTGACCCACACCCTGAACCCCCAAGTAAATTCCCTGGCCGACCACGAGCCTACTCAGGTTGGGTTAACGGGCCATATCATCAGGCCAGTCTCGCGGGCTATGTGGGCTGGGCCAAGCCGAGCTCGAGCCTGAGCCCAAAAAAATTTGGGCCTAAATTCGAGGCCCAAACCCGGCCCATGTTTTTTTGGCTTGGGATGGGTTGGGCCTTAAGCTAGGTCGGGCCGGTCTGCCCCAACGTTCATACCTAGTTCAATTGTAACCACGACAACAAAGCCTTCTTCCACATTAAGTAGGATCGGTTACAAGAATTCTTTGCCTCCATTCAGATCTATTTTCGGTTATTCTCGGACTTAGATCCAAGTAACTAAGATCCCTCCAAATCGTCTCCTTCCAACACGTCTTGGGCCTTCCTCGTTCTCTCTTAACCGACTTAACATCCCAAATGTCACATCTTCTAACAGGTGCATCAGATGGCCTCCTTTCCAAATGGCCATATTACCTTAAGTGGTTCTCTCTCATCTTATCCTCTATTAGAGCAACACAAACTTCCGATCACATAGTTCCAAATCCGATCTTTTCGTGTATGACTACACACATCCACGTAGAATTTTCATTTCTACTACTATCATTCTCTACATGTCGAACCCACTTCAATGGTTTATTGGTAGTGCAGTGTGCCTACTACACAAAGGACCAAGGTTCAAATCTTGGGGCGAGTACCTATGTGTGTTTCTCCCTCCTTGCTTCAGAATTCACTTCAATAGTGTGTTGGCAGTGCAGTGTGCCTACCACAGGACCCAGGTTCAAATCTTGGGACAGGCACCTGTGTTGGTTTCATCCTTGTTTCAAGAAAATCATTCTCTACATGTCTATAGTTTACAGGCCAACATTCTAATCCATAAAACTTAACAGGTCTAGCAGCTACTTCGTAACATTTTCCTTTGATTTTCAAAGGAATTTTCTTATCACATAGAGCAGTAGTGGCTCCTTTCCACTTTAGCCAGCCTGCATTTATTATATGTATAACATCTCCATCAATTTCCTCATCATGTTGCAAAATAGATCCCAAGTATCTAAAAGAAAATTTCTTCTAAATATTATATTCTCCAATCTTTACTTCAATTCATTCATTACTCAAATATGTACTCCATATATTCAGTCTTAGCTATACTTATATGAAATCATTTAGTCTCTGATGCATGTCTCCAAACTTCAAGCTTCCAATTTACTCCAGCTCCAGTCTTATCAACTAACACAATATCATCAGCATACAACAAGATATCTCATCTTGAATGTGACTAATCAACTCGTCAATAATAAAAGTAAAAAGGAATGGACTCATAACTGAACCTTGATGCAGACCATGCTAATATCAAAATAGTCGATCTTCTTAGACCGGATCTTCACACAAGATAAAGCCCCATCATACATATCATTTATAAGGTTAATGTACATGATAGGCACGTATCTCTTCTTCGAAACTTTCCACAAGATCTCCCGTGGAACTGAATCATAATCCTTCTCCACATCAATAAAAATCATATGAAGGTTCTTCCTTTTAGCTCTATAAATCTATATTGTTCCCCTCAACAAGTAGATAGCTTTAATAATTGAGTGACCTGGCACGAATACAAATTAATTTTCTGTTTCTTTTGAAACTTGCCTCAGCCCTTTTTCTATTACATGTTCCCACCATCTAACGTACTCACCCGTGGATCCAGCAATAGTGACATGAACTAATGATGATTAAGACGAGATTCTGCATTTTTGAACCATGATAGGCTTTGTCTCTATTTAGATTGTAGGTGTAACCAACCCACTATTAAAGATACAACACAAAGAAATAATAGAAAAAGAACGACAGTATAAAGATCCTCATTGAGGTGTAATCCGATTGTATACCACCACTGGTAAATACTGGAATAAGCAATATTCACCGATCCAAGAGCATCCCCTCGAGTAAATGCCTCTACAACTGGTTGACCAAAATGGGGACCTAGACCCGCAACTCAAAATTTCCTTGCCAAGCTACATGAAAGAGGTTTCCATACGTCCACAGAAAGATTATTGCTAATTGTCCAAAGTGGGACGCAAAAATGTTCTAATAAAAACATTTCTCATTAATATCATCACGACTCACAAAGTCATCCGTGGTAGCAATGCCAAACCAAATACGACGAGTAGTTGGGTCCTGAGCCTTGGCTAAACCTTGAAAATCTTAATACTATAATGCCTTTCAAATCCTTCTAGCCATTATCCTACTGCTATAATTCTTACTAAGAAGAATGCCCAGTTGTGGTAATTCCGCTGAAAAGGTAAGGGGTTACTCCTACAGCATGTCCTCGGGCAATGCTTAAGGCCATCTCCTTACTAGTCCCCCCATCCCCACCTATGTTTTTTTTCTTTTTTAGTTATTTGTCCAGCTTTTACTTTCACTTTCTTCGAATTCTAACTCATGTCCATGACGACTTGTGCTGATCTTTTTAACTCCACGGAGCTTAGGATCGCCATGATCATGAGGAGGGGATATTCCCCTTCAGACTCCACTTTAGTACGACTAAGATCTCCTCCATTCCCTGAGTCTCTAAATCCTGCTTGGGGTTTGGAAGGGGGAATGGGATGCTCTCGAAAGAAGTGTGTGAGAGTGAAGTACCAAATCCCTTTGGGCATCCTAGGGTTCCCTCGCCTCCGAGCACATGTCAATAAGTGTCTGCTCACGAATGCACGAGTCAGGATTTCTCTGCTCTCTTTCCTTGGGGATCTGAGGTGGGACAGATGGTGAATGGAGTTTTTCTTTGCATGGGACAAGGGTTTTGCATCCCAAATACTCGCTCGTTCTCTCATGGGCGCTTGCATGATATCTCTCAAAGAGAATGAAACACTGGCACCATGATGCTTTTTCTCCAATCTTTAGGTATTTTCTTGTTTACCTAAATAACATTGAATAAATTTGTGAGCTAAGTTAAGCCATGTTCACCTAAAACTCTCCATACTTCTATAGGAATGTCATCAAGTCCTATACTTTTCCAAAGTTTCATAATCTTCAAAGTCTGTTATATTTCCTTCCTTCGTACTTGTCTATAGCTTGAACAATTCAGGTAACTTTCACTACTAGCTAGATCTCCCAAAATGATCTCTTTTTTCTCTTTCTCAATGAAAACATACGGAAATACTACTTCCATCTAGTCTCTATATCCTTCTGAGTAACATGCACATGACATTCCTTATCCTTAATGTATCTCACTTGAGAAAGATCTTTGTCCTTTCTTTCTCTTGCTTTGATCAATCTAGATATATCCTTCTGACCCTCCTTAGCGTCATGCTTTTTGTACAAAACTTCATATGTTTTGTCTTAGCTTTACTTACAGACTCTTTTGCTTCCATCTTCACTATTTTGTATTTTGTGATAGTTTCCTCTAATCTATCCGTACAAATGGCTTTAAAGCAAGCTCTTTTGATAATAAGCTTCTCTTGCAGCCTTTCACTCCACCACCAAGCCTCCTTTTGACCCAGAACTCCTCTTTTAAACTCGCCTAGCATTTTTTGGCTACCTTTCGGTTACAATATGCTACGGCCTCCTACATCTCATTTGCACTTGTTACATTAGCAAGATAAGTCTTTTAAAACCTTCTCCTTGAAGCTTGCCTACCTTAAGTGAAGATTTCACTGTTTAGTTCTAATGTTCTCGGAAACCATCTTTTCTTACCAGTCCATTTATTTGCACATTCATGACTAACAAGCGACGTTGAGATGCCAAGCTCTATCCTGAGATTACTTTGCAGTCTTTGCAACACAATCGATCTCTTCTCCTCATCACAAAGTAATCTATCTGTGTTTTAGTTTGGGCACTCTTATAAGTAATCAAGTGCCCTTCCCTCTTCTTGAAGAGAGTATTTGCCATGAAAAATGTCATAAGTTGTTACAAGATCCAAAATAACTTTTTCGCTCCTCATTTCTAACCCAGAAGCCATGACCGTGATGAACACTAGCATACCCTGAAGCATCATTTCCCACATGTCTATTGAAATCTCCACCTATGCAAATCATCTCTTATTGTGAAATTCCTAGCATAATCTTATCCAAATCCTCCCAAAAATCTTGTTTAATCCCTTCCTCTAAATCAATTTGTGGTGCATAAATTGAGATGATATTCAGGATTTCTCCTTCAAGCACCAATTTTAGCAAAATAATCCGATCCTCAAATCTTTGTACCTCAACCAAACCATCCCTCAAATCCTTATAAATAATCACTCCAACACTATTTCTACGCTTCTTCTTGCCTGAATATCATAATTTAAAGCATGTCTTCTCAATCTCCCTTTCTTTCTTTCCAACCCATTTTGTCTCTAGACAAGGTACTCGAATCCTCATTTCCATCATATCCACCACCATCTCCATTGATTTTCCGATCGAAGTGTCAACATTCCAACTACATGTCGCAGCTTCTTCTGCGACATGCATTCCTCATGTGAGAACCCTTGCAAATTTTGAATGACATTTATGTAGCGATGTAGCGGCACTTGCCAACTTCTAATTGCATTCGGGCAATGCAACGCATCACTAGTAGGGAATGCACCAACGAAAATGTATAGCCTCACAATCCAAGATAGCCTTACTATGTTGTAACTTGTGAACATTAGAGGAAAATGTGTAGCATCACAATCCAAGATAACTTTACTCTGTTGAATGTTGTAAATGTTCATGCGTATGAATTTCATTTCAATAAGCAAAAAATTAAAGAGGAATTAAAATGCATATTTTTTTACCAGGACCAGCATCCTCTAAAGAATCTAGTGATAAGAAAGAAGATTGGGATAGGTATGATCTTTGAAGGCCTTTATAGACTACCTACTACACCTATATCGCTCTTATTGTCCAGCAAAGGAAATAAGGAATATATAGATAACCTTCGTTTCAGTGATTTATATGTCTCACTGGAGATTTTTCAATTTGGTATACATATCAAAGCACTTTTCCAAAAATCTGAGAACAAAAGTTTGAGTTGGTAAATTCCGATGTTAATGTGTCAACAAGAATTGGCTTTGTTCACGACTATTGTTGAGTTGCTTGTATATGGGTAAATGATTTATGGGTGAAGATCTATTTACCCACTTAGAAACTTATATGTAACTCACCCCACCTTATGTTTCATACATATAGAAAAGAAGAGAAAAAAGACCATGGTTGTTGAGCAATAGGGATCATTCACCCCGGCGACCCCGCGGTTTTTCCCTTCCAATCCAGAGGGTTTCCACGTAAATATTCTGTCTCATGTCTTGGTGCTTGTTTAGATTCTTTTTCTACATAATATCATAGCCTTGTTGAGGCGTTGTATTGAAGTATTGGTTTGTGGAGCTGTTCAAGATTGACGTTGAGTTTCTTTACCCTTGAACGGAGCCCCTGCATGACCCCGACATTAGTGGGCTGCTGCGTTTTTGGATGTCTGATTTTCGTTCTTAGTGTCCAGATTAGTTGGTGGTTGTTGTTGTTGTGAGTTTTTAGTGTCTCAATACTTATTTGGGCTCCATTGGTGCTGTGGGGTACGTTCTCTGTTGTGGGAGAGTGATGCGGATCGGTTGGCGTTGACGGCGAAAAATAAATCTTTGAACGGTGGATTTTCGGTGGTAGAGAAATAGAGGGGTTGAGAAGAGAAACTCGTCAGGAATACGAGGGGATGGAGAGGAGAAGGAGTGTAGACGGCCAGGGAGAAGGAGAGGGAGAGGAGATAGAGAGAGAATAATTCTCAAATTTTCATAAAACTGAACTGACTACAACAATGGACCATCATCCCTTTATATAGGAGGGATGAGATTACAAAAATAGAAATCAAATTCAAATTGACAACTAATTATCCTAATTTGACTCTAATCAATTAACCGACTAATTCAAAATTCAAATCTATAACTAATTATTTGAGATCACATGCGATCTCGTTTATTTAATTAAAAATATGACAACTCAAATAAACGTAAATAAAATTGACGGATATAAATTTAAATAAATGCAGCCCTATATTTCTTTTTTACGTTGCATCAACTCTCCTCCGCTTTTAAAAATTCGTCTCCCGACGAATTGTTGGATCTGCAGGCTTGGAGGTTGATAATTTTGACTCCGCGATCTCGGTCATCCCATGGAAGAATTGGTGTGGCGCGTATGGCGGAGTCCACACGTGTGCGATGCGGGCGTTGGCGTCGCGGGCGTCGTGGTGGAAGAGCAGGTCCGGCGCATAGGCGGGCGTCCATCCGGACTTCATCCCGTGGTGCTCGAAGAACTGATGAGGCATCTTCATGACGATCAATTCGGCCCGTGGAGAGTCCATAGCGAAGCAATGGCACAAGGAGAGTAGGGGAGGAGATGTGTCCAATGAAGAAAGCCATGGGGTCTTTAAATAGGTGAAACCCATGATCCTAGTCCTAATAGGATAAGGAAGCCTCCCAGATTTCCTTCTTTCAGCACTTCTTTTAAAATATTTTCGCTCCAGGGGGTTGAAGTGTAATTTTTCTACCCCTTCACTTGAAATATCTCTCCTTAATTTACCACCAACTCCAACCTTTAAATAAAAGGGTTTCTGTGGGGGTAAGTTTTTGCAAATTCTCCAAATCAATCCCTCATCCCTTAATTTTAGGGATTCACATGCCGAAAAACCCCTTGCTAGTGTTCTGTGCGTCCACGATAAGAGGCGGTGGCGCATGCTTGGGATGGAGGGCCATGGGCAGCGGCCCGGACTCGGCGGTGGCGCGTGTGCCTGGAGCGGTGGAGCGACAGCGTCGGGATGCGGGGCGCTGGGGCACGGCGTGGGGAGGGCGAGCCCACGCGCGGAGGTGGGCAGCCACCGCGTAGGCGCGTGGCGATGGCGTCCTTCGAGGGGATGCCGCAGGGGAGGTGGGGAAGGGTAGTCAGGGCTGAGGTAGGTGGGCCGCGACTGTGAGGGAAGGAGGGGGTTTGGCGGGGTGGGGAAGGTGGCGGCGGGCGGTGGGGGTACGGGATTTTGGGTTGCAGGGGCCGGGACTTCGGGGATGGGGGTTGGGGTTGAGGGGGTTGTGCAGCAGGGGAGGTTGGTGACCGTGCATGGAGGGGCGGCGATGGGCTGGGGTCGCTGGGGGCGAGGGCGAGGGAGGGTGGCGGGGTTGCAAGGGCAGCGGGTGTCGGTGGCGACGTGGATGGGGTCCTAGACGAGGGCACGGGCGGTGCGAAGGCGGGAGGGGGAGGTTGTGGCGATGGTGGGTCTACAGCGGGGTTTGCGGGAGGGACAGGAGAGGGTACAGGTGCTATAAAAGAGGGCGCAGGGGCTGGGGAAACATAGCGGGGGCTACCGGGAGTGGCGAGGCTAAAGTCGGGGGTACCTGGTGTGATTCTGGTGGCGCGAAGACGATCGGGAGGCATGGCGGAGTTGATTCCGGGAGCGGAATCTGATCTGGAGCGGCCTGGACAGCGACCGAATCGTCCTTGATGGCGAGTTTTTCTTCGTCGATATCGGTTTCGGTTATTGGTGTCGTTGGAGCCTTCGATCTGACGGCGCGCATAGCTTTGAAATTAGCGATCATTTCTTGACATTTGGACTCGAATTCTTGACATTTGGACCGGAAATCATGCATTGTGTCCATCTCCTTGTTGTAGGCTTCTTCGGCTCGTCGCTTCCGTTCCGACGAATGATGGTGTTTCGTCGCGTGTCGGCGCGCATGTCTGTACGGATCGTCAGATCGTGAGGACGATTTGTCGGCCATGCTCTGATACCAAATGATGCGGATCGGTTGGCGTTGACGGCGAAAAATAAATATTTGAACGGTGGATTATCGGTGGTAGAGAAATAGAGGGGTTGAGAAGAGAAACTCGTCAGGAACACGAGGGGATGGAGAGGAGAAGGCGTGTAGACCACGGCCAGGAAGAAGGAGAGGGAGAGGAGATAGAGAGAGAATAATTCTCAAATTTTCATAAAACTGAACTGACTACAACAATGGACTATCATCCCTTTATATAGGAGGGATGAGATTACAAAAATAGAAATCAAATTCAAATTGACAACTAATTATCCTAATTTGACTCTAACCAATTAACCGACTAATTTCGAAATTCAAATTATTTCTAATTATTTGAGATCACAGGCGATCTCGTTTATTTAATTAAAAATACGACAACTCAAATAAACGTAAATAAAATTGACGGATATAAATTTAAATAAATGCAACCATATATTTCTTTTTTACGCTGCATCAGAGAGCAATTGTGGTATGGGCTAGGCCATTGAGTGTTGTTTGGGTGCTTTTGTCCCTTTATTTTGCAAGAAAAGAAGCAGTGAGTTTGTGCCCACAAGGTGTTTGTAGTGTTGCCTCAAAGAACATAAAGTGTTGTTGCACTTGAGATGTTCGACGAAATGCCTTTAAGTGCAAAGTTAGTTGATGGAAATGCACACCAAGTGTTTGTTGAAAGGCCTAAAGTATGGTTGTTCAATAAATAAATATGAGATTAACAAAGAATATTGAAATCAAGGATCGAGTGGAGATTCTGGTTAATGACTCCAATAGTACCCTTGTCATTATCGCTTAGAAGGAATATCATGATTTGAATACTTATGAGAACAAAGAGTGGATTATTGATAGTGTTGCCACTGACCATATGACGGGTGATCTCAAACTCTTTTCTACTTATAAGTTAGCATCAGGTAAAGAACAAGTTTCTCTTGCTGATGGATCTCACGTTACTGTAACGAGAAAAGGAAGTGTATCCCTCCTTGACAAATTTACTCTCTACAATCCGCTTCATGCTCCTGACATGGCTCTAATTCTCCTTCTTATTAGCAAGATAACAAAAGAATTGAACAGTGAAAAAATTTTTTCTTCTGATCGTTGTATGTTGCAAGAATTTGTGGTAGAGAAAAGAATTGTGATTAATGTTGTTTTCGGAGGTGTGTATCGCCTACGCATTAAAATGACAGAAGCATTAACAAGTACGATTCATGGAAGGAAAAACAAGAAGGATTGAATTAGTTTGGCTTTACAATGGCATGAGTGTCTCGTTCATCTTCCATTTGATTATCTTAAAGGATTGTTTCATGTATTATTCGAAGAATTGAATAATGTGGACTTAATGTGTCATGTCTGTTTAAAAAGGCAAAGCACACTCGTGCAACTTATTCTGTTTTTGAGAGTAAAACAAGTGAATTTTTTTAGCTGATTCACTCTGATGTTTGGGATCCCTCCAATATTCCTACTCTTAATGGCTACAAGTACTTCATTATATTTATTGATGATTATTCCAGAAGCGCATATTTACTTCATGATCGTGCATAAGTAGTCAGCGTTGTGAAAAAGTTTTTTAACCTTATTGAGATGCAATGTGGGAAGTGATTAAGTGCTTTCGGTCTGATAATGCTCCTTAATATTTGTCTAAGGAATTGCAAGAATTATTTACTGCTAAAGGAACTCTTCACAAGACTTCTGTAGATATACTCCGCAATAGAACGATATAGCAGAGCGGAAGAATAGACACCTACTTGAAGTAAGCAGGGCACTTTTATTTTAAAGAAATCTCCCCAAAAGATTTTGAGGAAAAGTTGTTCTTACTAGTGTCTACCTTATAAACAGGATGTCCTTAAGACAGTTGAACATGGCAACTCCTTTTCCTACCACGTAGCATGAGAGTGAGTCATTTTCTCTTCCTCCAAGGACTTTTGGTTGTACTTGGTATTTACACAATTCCACACCATATACAAAGAAGCTTGATGCACGTGCAATCAAAGGCATCTTTTCGGGATACTTTCCTACTCAGAAAGGGCATAAATGCTTCTACCTAAAGATGGGAAAATGTATGTAACTAAAGCTATCACATTTATTGAGCATGAATCTTATTTTCCTGAGCATTCCCTTCAGGGGAAGAATGGAAGTAATAGTGAAGGAAATGTTCAAGATGTTCTTATCATGGATGTGTATGGTGAGATTCTATAAGTTTTATGGGTAACTCCAACCAAACTGCTGCAAAAACAGAGGGGTGGAAGTCGTGTTTTCCTCATTGGCATGAAAATATTACAGAAAAAATTATCCGCAAGAAAATTGTGATGCAAACTTTGCAAAGAGAGATCAACCCCAACCATATCCAACCCTACAGGGTCAAAGTTCATCTACTGTCATTGGTGATTCACACTCTAATCTTGAAAGTGATCAAGAAAAGGAGGTCAATGACAACAGTAATGATGCATGTAATGATGAGTTGATCATTTCTTAAGAAGACTCGGTCGCACAGAGACGTTGGCGAAGGGGATAAAGCATCCCTCGAGATATGATGAATGTACAAGATATTCAATTAACAGATATGGTGGTTACTCTAAACTTAGCAAAAATTATAAATGTTTTATTTCTTCACTTTCTGCCTCTGTGATTCCAAAGAATGTTGTTGAAGTTAGTTCAGATCCTAGATGGATTCAGGTTATGCATGAGTAGATGAAGGCCCTTGAAAGAAACTGTACATGGTGCATTGTGGATATCCAAGATAGTGTGCATTCGATTGGTTCAAAGTCGATCCATATCATAAAATACAAAGCAAATGATCAAACAGAAAGATACAAGGTCAGACCTGTTGCAAGGGGTTTTAGTCAAAAACATGACATTGACTACCTAGAGACTTTTGCTCATGTGAAAAAAATGAATAGAGTGTGGATTGTGCTTTCTCTTACCATTATCATAGAAGGTCATATCGATATCGTATCGGTCTGCCTGGAAAAGGATATATCATGATATATCGCCGATATATCGACGATATCTGTGGAAATGTCAGAAATAGCTCAAAAATAGCATTTTTTACCATTTTTCAGAAATTAAGATCATCCAAAATATTAAAACAACAAATAACCTACAAATACACACTTATATCACACATATCGATCATTTATACCCCATATTTCGCACATACCGGTCATTTCGAACATATCGATGTTAATGTTAATTCCTGACTTATAGATATTGGAAATAGAGTCCATCCAAGTTCTTAGAACACTAAATAACTTACAAATATACTCTTAGATTACACATATCGATCATCTGTGATCCTTATATCGCACATATCGATCATATCGAACATATCGCTGGTACTGTTGATTATTGACCTATAGATATTGGAAATGGAGTTCGTCCAAGTTCTTAGAACACTAAATAACTTACAAATATACTCTTAGATCACACATATTGATCATCTATGACTCTTATATTGCTTATATCGGTCATATCGAGCATATAGTTGTTATTGTTGATTGCTAACTTATGGATATTGGAAACGTAGTCCATCCAAGTTCTTATAACACTAAATAACTTATAAATATACATTTATATCACACATATCGATCATCTATGATCCTTATATTGCACATATCTGTCATATTGAGCATAGCATTGTTAGTGTTATTTGTTCACTTATAGATATTGGAAATGGAGTTCATCCAAGACTTATATTGCACCATATATTATGTATAAACAATATGTTTGAGTTATTTTTTGACCCAAACAAATAAAGAGCATAATAGCATTTTTTAAAAAAGAGACATGATTCATAATAGTATTTTCGAATGGGGAAGAAGATGAATAAAAAGCGATTAGACCACCCAAGTTGAAGAACCATTGTATGCACCCCCCTGACGCACCATACCATACCAGACGGGGGTCTTGCTGCTCGGTCAACGAGGGAGCTCAGGTTGGCCCCTCCTGCAGGGGTGCGGGGACAACGCCCCCGACCCAAAGCAAAATATACAAAACATGATGTGTTTTAATACTAGGAGTAGCAAAATAAGTAGTAAAATCAAGCTTACAAGGGTATTATTCATCAATATAAAGATATCGGCAAAATTTCGACGATATCGGTCGATATTCGGGATTTTTTGTACTGAATCCAGTCATTTTTTACCAATATGGCGATATATTGACGATATATCGGTTATATATCGTCGATATCTTGATAAATGGATATGCACCCTGATATCGATATCTCCTCCACAGAGGCGGGCCTTAGAACCAAAAGGAGGGGCAGAGCCCCGCCTCCGACTCACGGAATAAGTAAAATAACGTTAAAAGTAGTGGTATTTCACTTTCGCCGCACGAGACGGCTCTCACTTATCCTACACCTCTCAAGTCATTTCACAAAGTCGGACTAGAGTCAAGCTCAACAGGGTCTTCTTTCCCCGCTGATTGTGCCAAGCCCGTTCCCTTGGTTGTGGTTTCGCTGGGTAGTAGACAAGGACAGTGGAAATCTCGTTAATCCATTTATGCACGTCACTAATTAGATGACGAAGAATTTGCCTACCTTAGGAGAGTCATAGTTACTCCAGCCGTTTACCCACGCTTGGTTGAATTTCTTCACTTTGGCATTCAGAGCATTGGGCAGAAATCACATTGCGTGTGCATCTGCAGGGACCATCGCAATGATTTGTTTTAATTAAACAGTCGGATTCCCCTTGTCCGTACCAGTTCTAAGTTGATTGTTCGACGCCCGGGGAGCACCCCCGAAAGGGCGATGCCGATATATCGGCGATATATCGTGATATGGCCTTCTATGACCGTTATAAGGAATGGAAGCTTCATCAAATGGATGTTAAGAATGTCTTCTTGAATAGAGATCTCTTGGAAGATGTTTATATGCACTTGCCACATGCCCATGAGAAGACAGGAAAATGTTGTAAATTGAAGAAAGCATTATATAGATTGAAACCATCTCTTAGAGCCCAGTTCGAGAGGCTTAGAATGGTGATGATCAGATTGTGCTATCACCAAGACAACAGTGATCATACTCTCTTTGTCAAAAGGGATGAAAATAAAATAGCTCTTCTTGTTGTTTATATTAATGGTTTGATTATCACAAGAGATTATAAAGAGAAGATAGCTTGTCTAAAAAAAGAGCTTGCTGCAGTTTTTGACTTGAAGGATCTTGGGAACCTAAAATATCTTCGGGGTATTGAATTGGCAATGTCGAATGAAGGTCTTGTTTTTTTGTCAAGGACAATATGCTTTAGATCTGTTGAAGGAGATCGGAAAGTTGAGATGTAAACCTGGCCCTACATCCATTGAGGGGAGACACAAGTTGGGCATCAAAGATGGAAAGCAACTTGATGAAAATTTCAAGAGTTGGTACCAAAGACTTGTGGGTAAGTTGATTTACCAGACCCGACATTACTTATGCTCTCAATGTGGTGAGTCAGTTCATTCATGCACCGACTGATATTCACATGAAGGCAGTAAAGCATATCCTCTGCTACGTGAAAAAGGACCCTGAAAGGGATTTATCTTTACCAAAGATGCAAAAACTAAAATCAAAGGATACACTAACGCATATTGGGTTGGATACACCGATACAAGGAGATATACAACTGGCTACTACATATTTCTGGGTAGCAACTTTGGTGGTTTGGAGAAGCAAAAGACAATCGGTCTATGCTAGGTCTAGTGTTGAAGCTGAATATAAGGTTGTTGCCATGGGTGTTGCTGCGATGATATGGTTAAAATTTTTTGATGCAGCGTGAAACGGATAAATAGGGCCTCATGTTCTACGTTTTATCCGTTATTTAGAGGCTAATTTTATTTACGTTTATTTGAGTCGCCGTAATTTTATATAAATAAAAGAGATCGTCTGTGATCTCAAAGTAGTTAGTTTCAATTTGAATTTCAAAAATTAGTTAGTCGGTTAGAGTCAAATTAGGATAATTAGTTTGAATTTGAATTTCTATTTTTGTAATCTCATCCCTCCTATATAAAGGGATGATAGGCTATTGTTTTAGACAGTTCAGTTGATATAAAAATTGAGATTTATCTCTCTCTCCTCTCCCTTCTTCCCTACGCGAACTTTGCTATTCTCTTTTCCGAAATCCCTCGTTTCCGACGAGTTTTCTCCTCTCAACCCCTCCATTTTCTTCTCCACCCAAAAAATCCACCATCAAATTAATTTTTCAACCGTTGCAAATTTTTCCAACTGCATCAATTGGTATCAGAGCATGGAAGTTGAATCGTTCTCACGTCGACGGTCCTGTCACATATTGGAGAATGAAGCTCGATCAAGCAACCCTATCACGTGGATCACATGCGCGTTCGCGTCAACAAAAATACAAGAAGCGCCTCTGGAAAAGCATCAAGGTTCAACAATGGATAGACTCATGGTACAATGTTGATATTTTTATGGTACAAGTTGACGATGAACAAAATCTTGTTGTCGACGATGATCTGTGCGCTGTTCAGATCGTTGTGGATGGAAAAAACGACAACAACGACAACCTGCTCGTTGTCCAGACCGTGTCAGGCGAAAACAACATCGTCGATGATGAATTGCTCGTTGTCCAGGTCATTTCAGAGGAAAAAGACATCAATCTGCTTGCTGTCCAGGTATTTTCAGACCTGCAAACACCGCCGAATTCGACCCACGGCCCCCCCGCTGCCCTCTCACAGACCCCCGCTGCAGCCCCAACACCTCCGGCGCGGCGCCTAGCCTCGTTGCAACCCTCTCCCTCCACCGAAACAACCCCACCACCTTCTCCCGCACAACCAGCCCTCCTACCTCCTTCCTCCAGCGACTTCACCAACCCCCCCACGCCTCCTGTGGTGCCACCTTCAACCCCCGCAGCCCTTGTTTCCCCTGCTGACACCCCAACACCGCCGCCAACACCGCCCTTTCCTGCTGTCCCCGAAGCCCCAGCCCCGAGAAACCACACCTGCCCCGCTATCGCCTACCCCGATTCTCCTCCACCTCTTCCCATCGCCATCGCTACTGCACAGGCCCCCTCCCCCACGCCCTCTCCCACTGCCCCCGCACCCCCTGCGGCTCATTTCCCGCCGCCCCCACCTGCCGCAAACCCCACACCCCCAGTACCCCCTCCCGCATCAGCCCTTGCACCCCCATCGGCCCACTCCCCAACTCCGCAGGCACCCTCTCTCTCCACTCCCTCACCCCCTGCGGCTCAACCCCCAGTCCCCCGGGCCCTTCCTTCCACCCCGATTGATGCCCTTGCATCCACACCGCCACCTCATCAATGTCGACCCCCCAAGACCGCCATCAGCCTCGCCTTAACACCGCTCCACCGCCGCCTTCATACACGACGCCATCGAGGCTGTGGAGGAGATGAAACCCTAGTAAGGTTTGAGATCCCCTTACGATGGAAAGAAATCCAAGATTGGAAGCAAATCTGGAAAAATTACATAGATCTGCAAAAATATTTAAAGAGGAATGCTGAAAAAAAGAAATCTGGGAGTCTTCCTTATCCAATTAGGATTAGGATCATGGGTTTCACCTATTTAAAGGCCCCATGGCTTAATTCATTGGCCACATCTCCTCCTCTACTCTACTTGTGCTATTGCTTTGCTATGGAATCTCCAAAGGTCGAGTTGTCCGATATGAAGATGCCACATCAATTTTTCAAGCACCATATCAAGGGGACAGAAACCGGATGGGCACCGGCATTTGCGTCGCACATGCTCTTCCGTCAAGAAGTCAATGATTCCAACCATCGCCCCACGCACGCCTGGATTCCGTCGTTTGCTCCACACCAGTTCTTCCAGGAGATGATTGACAACGGTGATTTAAATTTATCAACTTCCAAGCCTGCAGATCCAGCAATTCGTCGGGAGACGAATTTTTCAAGCGGAGGAGAACTGATGTAGCGTGAAACGGATAAATAGGGCCTCGTGTTCTACGTTTTATCCGTTATTTAGAGGCTAACTTTATTTACGTTTATTTGAGTCGCCGTAATTTTATTTAAATAAAAAAGATCGCATGTGATCTCAAAGTAGTTAGTTTCAATTTGAATTTCAAAATTTAGTTAGTCGGTTAGAGTCAAATTAGGATAAGTAGTTTGAATTTGAATTTCTATTTTTGTAATCTCATCCCTCTTATATAAAGGGATGTAGTGTATTGTTTTAGTGTAAAATCTGGGATCCACGTAAATTGAACTCGACGCGAATAAGGTCCGAATAAACCAATTAAGTTATCTGACAATATTAGATAACCTAAAACGATCAATTGATCGTGAATCAAAAGTCGTTCAGGCGAAATCGACCGAAAATCGGTCGCATCGTAATGTGTGCCGTGAAAAATCCGCGGCGCTAATTCGGAAACCGCAAAATGAACCGAGACTGTCATTAAATCTGATTCAACGAAACAAGACCAACGGAATCGACCGTTCATCAATCGGAGGTCGTTTGATATTTTAAAACCGTAAAATTTAACCTCAAACCAAAACCGTATCACGAAAATTCGGGTACTCAAAACCCGATCGGAAGTATATCAATATTACACTCATTTTGATCGTCGTTTCGAGACGATGAAATCAAGATATTGTACGTTAAAATATGACGTCCGAGTCGTAAATACGGAAGACTTTAATATCTTGAGTAAATAAATAAAATGGTAAAAAAATCTAAATCAAATAAACTGTAACAGCTGACTTTGTAAATATATATATATATAAACTAAAATTTTATATACAGACTGCTACTGTTTGTAAGACAGAAATAGTGCTTGCTGACATCAGCCATTGATGTCATAGAGATAAAAAAAAGGGGACATGTGGCTTTCTTAAGCTCTCAACGTGGGGACCTCTCTCTCTCTCTTTTCATATAAATTCCAGCCGAAACATGTGTTCCTCTTCTTTTCTATTTCACTTCCCATCTTTTCCCAAATTCCTCCCAAGTCTCCACCGAGAAGAAGAGATCCCCTGCAAAAGCTGGAGCCATTTGTTGACAACCGTTAGCAGCAATTGCTGTTGACTTCCAGCAACCTACTGCTCCAAAGTAGCCTCTACATCAGCCTATTTCGCTGTCCAGTTCCAGCGGTTGAAAGATCCCCCGTTGGAGCTTCATTTCAAGATCTTCAACATCCCTAGAACTTTGGAATTTGCCCAAATCCAAGGAGCCATTACTGCAGCCTTCTTCAAGTCCCTGGAGATTTCAAATCTGTTACATGTATGTTGGAGATCTAACTCCAAAACTTGAAAAAAAAGGTACAATCCCATCCCATATCTTTGCTGCCATGCATGTACAATAAGTCCCCTCTTTTTGATGCCTTGCATGAGTTTTATAGATCAAAGATGTACAAATCCTTAATTTCCCTATTGCTGCCATCATGTACAATCAAATCCTCACTTCTTGTTTCCAATTATGAAATTAAAATCAATTATTCTTAAATTGATAAGAACTGGTTACCAAAAGTTTGATTTTGTTTTAAAAAAAATGTGTCTAAGTCTGTACCATTTTGTTGATACTCGATTTCTTTCAAGGTTAAAGTAATTCCTTATTTCCCTCATCATATTATCTTAAGAAATTAAGATTGAAGTCTCATCATTCAAAATTGACATTTGATCCGAGAAATAGTAATTCATATATTTAAACTGATCTTGATCAATTTCATCTCAATATATATATATATATATTATAATAATAAATTACCCAATCTGCATTATTATATTATTTCAAGCAGTGAATAAAATCGTATTATACTATAACAAAACCTATGTGTACTTAATCCTATTGTTGTTCTGCTCGATCAAGTTCATCTCAAATTGGAAATTTTTACCTAAATGCACAGAATCATGATGAATATTAACAAATGAGGACTTTTATAAAGATATTACATACTATTCTTCTTTACGAGGAAATATTACAAATTTGATGTGGTAGAAACTATCGACAGAACGGTTTCTACCATTATAAATGTTTTTTTTTACTTTCAACTAATGAAATTTCTGCAAGAATCCCATTCAAGTTCTCTCTAATTTCGTTACCCTCTAGTATTTAGGAAGAAACTTCTAGTACTGGGACTTTGGAGAATAAAGTTTAAATATATATAGAGAGACATTTTTTTATGACAAGAGGCAATCAAAACTTCAATTGTTTCGATAAGAACTTACATATGATAGCAATTTGGCATCATCAATGGAGTCCATCTCAACTACATCTACATTTTCCAATGATCATCCTGAATAAGGAACATGAAATGAAAATAACATGTTTTATTAGATTTGGCTTTTCCCATCATCCTATTACAACTATTGTATAAATTAATGCTGCTATCAGGATCTCAAGAGAACTTTTGTAGCAACTTTTCACTACAGAGGAGGCCTAAAACTATTAATACAATGAACTCCAAAATCATTGGGAAGAAATCTTCATAAGTTTCTATTTTGTCACAACTACAGTATTAAAGATTGTTTCCATTCATCATAGCTTATAGTTCTGGGTAGCACATTGATTAAGTGGCTCGTGATATTGTTATTATAAAATAAAAACAAGTTGGGATCATTGTAGGATGCCTAAATATGAAATTATGATGATTTTTAGGGGTATGGTATGTGATTCTATCTGCATTTTCGACCATGGTATTATGCACATGTTTATAAAAGAATTAAAATGGAGACCTATGGTAATAAGTTTCTATAATTGAAGACTCCTTCCTGAAATAGACCTTAAATTTCATAATCATAATGAATAGATTTATAAGCACATGATCTTAATGAAATTAATTTCAATTCTAGATCAAATCATTCAAATCCAGGAAGCTTAGTATTTGATCAAAATAAGGAAGTTAAATATCTTACATCATTACGAAGTCTTTGAAATAATTGGTTGGTTGTGAATCAATAATAATCAATATTGCCGGTCATGGTAATCCTTATACCTGACCGTGCGAGGGCGCGGTGACCCTCAACTGGGCGGAAGGAAAGGAAGCCCAGTTAGGGCAGCGGCCGCCAAGTGCGCGGGTCTAGGATCCCAGTCTTTTACACGGTTTTTACGCGAGCTCGCAGTGTTTTTACACCTCGTTGGGATCCAGACTTTAGACCAGACCCTGTCTTTTAGGATACCCAGGCGGGGGATCCTTGGTTTTCAGTTTTTCGTACGAGCTCATTCGCCTATACTAGTCAGGCAGGTTTCTAGAGCGACTTTTCTAGGGAGTCTCTCTCACCCGTCTCAGTGGCGTAGTTTGGGAGTAGACCTATCCCTCTATTGGACCGCGCTTCCAATTAGAGGGCGAGACGGAAGAGCCATTTGTAGGCTTTTTCACCGCTTGAGTTTACTTCACCAACAGATTTGGCGATTCTATATCTAGATCATCCATATCTACATCTACATCTACATCATCTGGAGTTATATCTGAAACATTGAAGTTAAGAATTGGAGAAGTTACGATCAAAAGTTGGAATTAGTAGGAAATAACTATTCTCTCTATCTAAGAATTTAATTAAATTAAGAGATCTTTCCAATCTTAACTTTTCCATTATCACTCACCAACGTGATCTCTGAATAAAATGATATATGTGCTTACACTCATACACTTATGAATACTCAACTACTATATAAATATGTCACATGTGGGAAATGTTGGGTTATGGGACAAACATTTGAGACGCTTACAAATAGCCTGAAAAACCTTTTTACTTACGCAAGTAGATGTAAACTTTACTTTCCACCTTTCTACTTGCTTGCTTTTGTACATATTAAATGTCTAGTTATTTAAGTTTTGGGGAGGTACCAGCAATTGCTGACGCCTCTTCTTTCCTAACGTGTTTGGCAGGCAAACAGCCTGCAGTTTAGTAGCAGCTCAGTAGCTATACATGCTTCCTGGAGACAGAGTATACACCAGACGGTATGAAGTATTTTGTCTCAGTGTTTGTTCAGATGGTGATGTAAATGCTATCTCTTTTTTATCACACTTGGGATATATGTTGTAAAATGGAAGATCCTTGTACATGTTGTAAATTGATATGAATATTAATAAAAATAAATTTTGGTGCCATTTATCTCTTTTACTTGTGGTTATGTGTTGGAAATGAATGTCATAATTGCGCGAAAAAAATTTTCCCTATTTTTCTGCGACTTGTGTGATCTCATGTGAATAAAATATTGCGAATTTTGTCGTAAACGGGTACCCGGATCCTGAGGGGTTCACATTTAGAAAGTTCAGTTGATATAAAAATTGAGATTTATCTCTCTCTCTCCTCTCCCTTCTTACCTACGCGATCTTCGCGATTCTCTTTTCAGAAATCCCTCGTTTCCGACGAGTTTTCTCCTCTCAACCCCTCCATTTTCTTCTCCACCCAAAAATCCACCATCAAATTAATTTTTCAACCATTGCAAATTTTTCCAATTGCATCATTTTGGATGGCATTGGAATAATTTTCGAGCTACCTATGAAGTTGTTCTATGACAATAAGGTTGCTATAAATCTATCCAGCAATCATGTCCTACATGATAAAACCAAGCACGTGGAGATCGATTGTCACTTTATCAAAGAGAGAATTGACTCTAAGGAGCTTATTCTGTCATACATAAAAACTGAAAAATCAAGTGGCTGACGTCTTCACCAAGGGGTTTGCAACGACTAGCTTTGAGAAGAATTTGGACAAGTGGATATGTACGATTTATATGTCCAACTTGAGGGAGAGTGTTAAGTTACTTGTACATGGGTAAATGGTTCACCGGTGAGGATCGGTCCATTTACCCACTTAGAAACTTATATGTAATTCACCCCACCTTGTGTTTCATACATGTAGAAAAGAAGAGAAAAAATACTATGGTTGTTGCGAGCAACGGGAATCATTCACCCCGTGATTTTACCCTTCCGATTCGGAGGATTTCCACGTAAATCTTGTATCTTGTGTCTTGTGTCTTGGTTCTTGTTTGGATTCTTTTTGTACATCTATAATTACTTTATAATATTCAGTTATGATTGGTGTAGATGTACGCTTCTATGCCTTATATAAAATCCCTGAAATTGTTTAAAGATACTAAAGGCAGTTTACAACCAGTTCGAGATATTTAAAGACTTTGCAATCGATAAATCTAGGACTACCTCGATGTAGCTTTACAAGTTTTCTTGCCGAAAGTCACATTCATGATATCTTTTGAAGCTATATTATAATGGAAGATTCTCCACTTGTATTTTTTTTGAATAAGAAAAATGGGGGAGCCCTCCCAAGGCGGGAGTCACCACACCAACGCATTCATTAAAATTCGAGATGGTACATTAGTTGGATAACCATAAATTGTACAAGGCATTACATTGGTCCACTTTTATATTACAAGAGCTATATGGCATCAAGGCATCGTTCCAAGAAGACATTGGTCCCATGTGGTACATAGTTACCAGTGCATTTTTTATTAATTGCATGCCTTCAGAAGTGCACCACAGAAAACCCCGTACTTGATTATTTGTCCCTCACAAGATCTCTTTGGCTTGACTCTAAGAATATGTGCACTTGTTTTGCCCATAATCTTATCCCTACAAAGAGAAAATTGGATCCTTAGACAAATAACGGTATTTTCTTTTCTGGGGTACTCCATCATCCAACCACCCCTCAAGCCACAGATAAATCACGAAGGATGTCACATTTTTATATCAACCTTCTTACTCCACCTCTTCCCTTCAATGGGAGAAGTCAAGTTAAGGTCAAATATGTGAAAATTTTAGCATCCTAGCATATGAAGAGGATGTCGAAATCATCAAAGAATGTGAAGGAAAGAAGAGTTTTGAAGAGTAAACGAGCAATCAGACTAATGGATGATATCATAGTTTTTCTGGCAAAACATTTTTTTCAAAGACAAAGAAGGCAGGGACTCAACAAGACAAATACTGATCCACGCATCCCTTCTTCCTCGTATCCAGATCAAATCCCCAGCAAGAAATAGGTGTTACTAATCCTATTACTTTGTGAACTAACAATAATGTAGATGGAGAGGAAATATAAACAAACCAAACGCAGATGGACTAATCCAAGCATTTCTACTTCCGCTAATACAGATCAACCACATCCCCCCAGGAGACATGTTTTTTCGAAAGAAAAAAGGGCCTGTACGTAAAGGTGCATGTCCAAACCCAGGAAACATGTTTCACTAATCCTCTTACTTCGTTTATTAAATATGGGTAAATGTCTAATACAAACTCGAAAAAACACGGATAGACTTCCTATTACCACTAGGAAGGGAGTGAGAGAATGCCCCCTCAAGATCTACGGTTCAGAAATGCGTTAGTTATTCATCACTTACTCTCATTTGAGTCATTATAAATGTTTTTTTCCTCTCTGTCTGATTATGTTGTCAATAGTAGTGTTGTTAAAGCTAAGGTGATCTAAAATGAAGAGATGTAATGCAAGAAGAATGAAGGTACTCATTAAGAATAATACTCGGGATATTCTTGATATTCCTAAATATTTTCACAATTGTTGGGGACAATTGGATATATGTAATAAAGTACAAAGCTGATGGTACAAAGCTGATGGACATATAAAAAACAAATGGATTGCAAAGGATATAAATAAAAGTTCAGGATTGATTGTCTTGATACTTTTCCCCACATAGTAAAGATATATTTAATTTAGATTATTCTCTCTTGTTGTCTCCTTTTGATGGTTTCTGCATTATCTTGACGTAAAGAGTTGAAGAGTAAGCTACAGCTAGCAAGGATAGGAAGCAAAGTTACTCAATTCCATGGGAACTGAATCTGCACCAGTAGGCTCCCCCCCCCCCCTTCTAGTCTTGCCTTCCTCCGATGTACAAGGTCGACGGCCTGAGCCTAGCTAGTATATTGAGCGCCACTTAACTTTATGAAAATAGCAGGTCATATGTATGACTAAGCTTCTTCAGGCTTACAAGAAATCAGACTTCCACTACTCTGTTCTATTTGAGTACAAAGAAAAGCAATGCCACGCACTCATTGTTCTTGTCCTTACCGCACTGAATAGGGCCTTTGACCCATACCTTTCAGTGAAGTGCCCGTCTACTTAGCGCATACCCTCAAGTGATTATCGTCTACTTAGCACATACCCTCGGATGATTATCATTACCTGCCACTGTTGCAATATTTGGCAGAATGGATCAAATTCAGTCGAACATTCTTATTATGTGGGGTGACCGAATAGAATATTACTATTCGACCAATATTTGTTCTAACCCGAATATTCGGCCCGAATATTCTGGTATCCGTCCGAATATTCAGCTGACTATTGCAATAAATTGCTGAGTTTTTTATTTTTAAATGTTTTCATTTATCACGATATCACAACAAATATTAAAGCTCCATATATGTAACTTGTTAATTGGTACTTTTATCTTGGACTCTTATTGATTGATGACCATATATATATAAATATATAAAAATATATATTAAACATAATTTTTATATTTAAAATAATTGGAAAATGTATAACTGAATAATTCTGAATATTCTCCCAAATACAAAGTATTCTTTATTCGGTAACCCCTCCGAATATTGAATACCGACTTCTTCAACACTGCCACCTGCACCTCACATCTCGCACAGTGGAATGTGTAACTCGATTGATGTCCAAGTCAACCACTGAATTTCCTGGGAGACAGGGAGCATTTAAGCGATATTAGCGAGGGTGGGACAACCCCACCAATTTTTTAGCAACAGTTGGCGAGGAGAGTAGGAGCATCAACTACCAAAAATATAAGCATCGTTCACCTCTGAAGCAAGCAGTTCTCCTGCTTCCCCAGGAATCGAGCAATGAATAATACTGAGGGCGGGTCCTCTCCCTCGGTCTCCATCGTGGAAGATAGAATTCTTTCGCTTATAAAGATCCTAGGGTAGAACTCAAACCGCGAACAGGAAGGTCCATTTCTATTGCAGCAGCAACCTCATAAGGGCCATCTTTTTTAGATGATAGTAATATGCAATTTAATTGGGAAAATCTTGTATATAATTTGAGCACTTCAATTAATGCCTCAACCGTCTATTTATCATGGGCAGCCAAATGCCACAATATATAAGAAACTTGGCAAATAGTGCAAGTTGAAAGGCAATCATGATATATCGCGGGCAGAGAAATGTGGATCACGCTCTCTTCATCAAGCAATTTCAGGAGATGGTATTTGTTTTGTTCGTTATCTACATGGATGATATGGTCATCACCGAAGATGATATAGATGAGACCAACAGGCTCAAGGTTATCTAGGACCTCTAAAGCCTTCGATAATTTCAAAGAATCTCTAAGCATTTTTAAAATGAAGTATGTCCTGGACCTTTTTAAAAAATACAAGAAAACTAGGTGTCGTTCGGCAAAAGCTCCCACTAAGATAAATCACAAGATGGATATTAAAGATAGAGAAATCTTGGATGAATTGCTGAAAGGACACTATCCACGACGTATATGGAACAGAAGCTTATTTACCTCACTCACCAGGCTAGGTATTATGTGTATTGTGAGCTCGTTCATCCATGCTCCCACTGATACACTTTTTTTAGCAGAAAAAACAAAAAGAATGATCACCCACGGAGGTGGATACCCAAAATATATTTAATAATAAAAAGGACAACCATAATCAGAAAAAGTCATGACATAGATCAACATGTACTCAACATAAAACCTAACATAATGAAAAACTACATCATTCCTTACCAGCCACAAGGCTCACACAAAAATAATGGGCTTTGCATAATCTCTACTATACAATGAAAGATCATTTGAAAAGCATCGAGAAATCTCGAAATACATGGTGTCTTCCACTCCAACTTTGTCATCCTATAAACCTCTTTTGTATCGATTGGGGAGAGAAGAACGTACTCTACATCTTCCAATTCTTTAGAATACATGGGATAGGGCACATCCATCTCATAAAGAATTCTCGCCATAAGAACTAGGTCATCGGCCACATGTGACAAACCATCCATATAAAGAACTTCACCTCAAAGATGCCTTCGACCCCCACAAAATCTACACGACTATAATCCCTCGTTGGATTGTTGTTATAAAGCATCAGGGACACAAAAATCACTTTCTATGTTATCTGTAACACAAATCGTTTTTGTAAGCTCTTTTACAAGAAAATGACCAACAATCCACACCCAGTTATTTATGTCTAGAGATGGGTCTCAACCATGCTAAGAATCTCGGTCAAACAGAGATATTCAAGATATCGGAATACAATAAAGGGAACTCACACACCTCTAGGATGACACCTCCCAATCGCCTTGTCCTGCTTCAGGAGACTTTGTGTACTTAGGTCTAAATTTATTATATGACAAACCAGGAAAAGGTTGTGTATTGGATCAAGATTGAGATTGAATGGTGTGTCGTGGTTATTGGTGTCGCAAAGATGCTTTGAGCACAAATTACATGTCAAGATACAGAAATCTACATATCAAGACATAGGAATTTATTTCCTATGAACTACACTGCAAAACAAAGCCACCATCAACCTCGCCAAAAATCCCATGCAACATGATCGAACCAAGCTGTGGATATCGATGGGACTTTATTTATGAGAAGATAGGCAATAGACAATTGTGTCTTGAACTAGCAAATGTCTTAATCTGAGGTCTTCGCACAGTGCAGTATATGTTGAATGTGGGCAAGGTCGGCTTGATTGACACACATGCCAACTTGAGGGGAAGTAATGAGGGTTGTGTACATGTTAAGTGCACCTTGGGTGTGGATCTCTTAAACCCACACCTTATAAATATTGTGTACAAACCTCCTTTCAAAAGAAAGGGGGAAAAAACTAGCTGCACGTGAGAGGCCACTAGGCCACAATTTCTGTGGTTTTTATCCTCACTAAGAATAGCGTTTCCACGTGTGTGTGTCTTGTGTGCTAGGGTTTTTCTACACCAGATGACAACAATAAAAAAAGTATAAACCTAGGTAATAGAAATTATGTCTAGCATTGATCCCATTCTATATTTCTATCCGCAACAGTATGTTTTCTTCTTACGTGGTAGGGCTGATGTAACTTAGAATTTAGTTGGAATGGTGAAAGGAGAAGACATAAACAAAAAGATGCTGGTACCATAGTATTTAGGGACCAAGGGCTTCAGATACACCTCAGTGATGACATGGCTAACGGGGACTAAATCACTATACTAAATAGTTATAAGTAAACATGCATTTGATCGTGCTGCAGTTTACATAGGACACTAATTCATCATCCTTAAACAAAGGTCAGTAAGCTTTTTTTCTTTTGCATTCTCTACATAGAGATCCAAGATGATATTCCCTTACTTCCCAAAGGGAAAAAATGCTAACATCCTTTCTTCGACCTCTTTACTCCCATCTCTAGCCTCGTTAAGACTGTAAGCATGTCAGCTTGGGAATGTGTACGGTTGACACAATAGTCCTTTCCCCCAACTCAAAAAGAAAGTTACCATATTATGCTTAAGCAGAAATTTCTATAGCAGAGTTTACTAGTGTTTTAGTCACGAGGGGGAAAGGAGTAGAAAACAAATGCTTTTCTAAACTATTATGATAATCTTCACTGTACAGCAGTTTCACGATAACCCTGTCAGCACCTAGTCATTTCTACTCCAAGGGGAAAAAACTGAGATGGGAGTACACATATCGTGCTTGTTGCATATAGTTATGGTGCTTAACTAGATACTAAAGGAAAAGAGGACAGACAATTTTGGTGTCATAAGACAATTTCAGATCCATACAGTTAAAGATGAGATCTCAGAGTAGGTAAAAGAACTCTATGCAACGAGAGCATTCCTCGCATTGGCAAGAGAAATTTTCAAAAGTAAAACAAGAAATAGGAAAATGGAATGCATATATGCCATAGCTCACCTGTGTTCATCTTCAGTCCAAGCTATCCCTTTGCGCCTCTCTTGCTCTGCCCTCGACAATTTTCCCCCATGGCTCGGATTTCCATGAGTATTCCCCGAACTCCCACCCTTCTTACTGCCCCCACCTTCATCAGCACAGTCACCTGACCCCTCAGATGAGGAGATGTAGCATGGCAAAGGCACTAAGCCGGACTCAATGCCATTGATGTCCTCAACTAAAAGTTGAAAATGGTACTTAATGTCCTCCACTGTCTTCCCAGGCACATCGTTAGCAATCTTCTCCCACCTATCGTTATCATCATCAGTATATGTTGCCAGAGCATTCTCAAATGCCTTCTCCTGCTCTCTGCTCCACGAGGGACTATTGTTTGCTTCTTCCATAGGAATATATTACAGATGCAGACAAGTTGGTACACACCAACAGCAAGAAAAGATGGATGAAAACAAAGCCAATAGAGATAGGAAAGACAACTATCTATACAAGAACTGCAAATATTTGTTTCTATTTCAAGAAAAGGATACAAGATTGAGTGGAAGTGAAACAAACAAAATGCAGAAAACTACAACAGGAGATATTGCATCGGAAATCCACATAGAAAAGAGGAAAGGGAAAAACAGGTATTATCCAGAGATGGGCCTTCCACGATGTGAAAACAGAAGTTCAAGATGAGATGAGAGAAAGCGGAGAAACCATGATGAATCTTGCATGGACGCACATAGCAAGAGCAGATACGAATTGGGTAGGCAGAAAGCTAGGGTTTTGCTTGAGGGATTGAAGGGGAACACACCTGCAAGAACCCACAAGAAACACTTGGGGGGAATGGAGCTCCATCAAGAAGGGGTTTGGTGTGGAGAGATGGGAGTTATTACCCAACAAATCTCCATGCAAGCATCATTTTCAGAGAGCAGAAAGTCCAAAAAAATCCAGGATGGGATGATTCAATGCCTCAACTGTATTGGTGTAGTGAAAGATCGAAATTTTGTTTTCACCTTCCACATCCACATCTACCAGGGGGTGGAAACCCTACATGCCGCCTTTATTCCTCTCCTGTCAGTAGAGTACCACCCAAAAAAGATCTGAAGAGTGCATGTGCTCAGAGGTCAAAATTGACGAATTTGGTACACCTCAAGAACCACATAAATATCTCCGAGAATGGTGGGCAGTAAAGTGGGGAAATCTGCCCATGGAAGGGGTGCTTATACTGCACGGCATGGAATATACTATACTGAATGCAGAACAGGGGTTTAAAGATTGGGAAGCTGTGGAGATTACTGTCACTGTCAGTAGAGAAGATGTGGGCTAAAGTTCGATTTGGGTTGCCTTTGTCTCCCATTAATTTAGAAAAAAAAGGTGACAAATTGACTAACTTAGGTATAATTATATGTGAGGATATCGCAAACTGAACTACAATATTGGCATACATATGATGCTCTACACATCTATCTATTACTATTAGTGAGTTTTTCCCTATCTTCCTGTTACCATCTGGCACTTTATTCTCTCTTCTTTGCCTTTCCTTCCCCTTACCCTCACTTCCCACTCTCTTTCGTTCGTCTTCCCACCCAATATCTCTCTCGCTTTTCTCTCTCTCTCCAATAAGTTTAGTTCTATTCACCACTCTCTCCCTTTCCCTTTTCTCTCTCTCTCTCCACTTTCTCCCCCTCCATCTCTCTCTTTCTCCCTCTCTTCTCTTCATCCCTCTCTCTCTCAAACGATATCTCTCTCTCCCCCCTCTTTCTTCGTATTTTGCTCCCTTCCCACTTCATATTCTCTATCTGCCCTTTTCCTCTCTCTCTCTCTAATAAATCACATTTTATGACTCTAATTTCCTCTTTCTAAATTTAAAATATATTAATTTATTAATTAAATAAAGACAAAAGCATATATTATTTACATTCTTTATAAAAATTGGATATATATTATAGTTTCTTTAAAACTGTTATTTTAATTTTAAATCTATTATTTTGGAAAAATAATTGTAATTTTTTAAATTTACTTTTGACGTCATTCATATAAAATAATTTTTTAGTAGTATATTCTTTATATCAAATGAATCCTGCAGAATAAACTAATTTTGAATCAGTGTATACATATTACATAGTACAAATAATGTAATATTTATGCGTGTGTCCACACATCCACCTTAGCATTTTCACTTCTCCTACAACCATTCTCTGCACGTGTCTATGGTTCATAGGCCAACATTCAGATCGATAGAGCATATCAGGTCTCACACTGATTTGTAAAACTTCCCTTTCAAAGGATTTTTCTTATCACAGAGAACAGTAGAGGCTCTTCTCCACTTTAGCCATCCTGCATTTATTCTATTAGTAACATCTCCATCAATTTCCCCATCCTATTGCAAAATAGATCTCAGATATCTAAAAGAATCTCTTTTCTGAATGTTATTGTCACCAGTATTCACCTCAATTCCTTCATCATTGCTTCCATCAAAGGTGCACTCCATTTATTCCGTCTTAGCCCTACTTATACGAAATCCTTTATTCTCCAATGCATGCCTTCAGACCTCAAGCTTCTTATTTACTCCATCTATAGTCTCATCAATCAACACAATATCATCAACAAATAATATACACCAAGGTTACACATCTTGAATGTGACTTGTCAACTCATCCATAATCATAGTAGAAAGAAATGGACTCAAAGCTAAACCTTGATGTAAACCAATGTTGATGTCAAAATAGTCAGTCTTCCCAGATGGAGTCCTTACACAAGATAAAGCCCTATCATACATGTCCTTTATGAGGTTAATGTATAGGACAGGTAATTATCTCTTCTTCAGAACTCTCCACAATATCTCTCGTGGGACAGAATCATAAGCCTTCTCCAAATCAATAAAAATCATATGGAGGTTCTTCCTTTTAGCTCTGTAAATCTCCATTGTTCTCCTCAGCAAATGGATGGCTTCAATAGTTGAGTGACATGGCATGAATCCGAATTGGTATTCTTTTACATCGGAAACTTGCCTCAGTCTTCTTTCGATCACACGTTCCCAGATTTTCATAGTGTGACTAATCAGTTTGACACCTCTGTAATTTGAACAATTTTGAATGTCTCCTTTTTTATTATAAAGAGGCACCACGATACTCCTCCTCCAATCTTCAGGCATTTTCTTGATTTGTCAAATAAGATTGAATAGATTCGTAAGCCAAGTCAAACCGCGCTCACCTAAAACTCTCGATACTTCTACATGGATGTCATCCGGTCCTACACCTTTCCCAGGTCTCATGACCTTCAAAGCCTCCTCTACTTCCTTTCTTTGTATTCATCTATAGCTTGCACGATTCAAGTAACTTTCACTACTAGCTAGATTACCCAAAGTGATCTCTCTATTTCCTTCCCCAATGAAAAGTTTATAGAAGTACTGCTCCCATCTAGTCTCTATGTCCTTCTGGGTAACAAGCACACGCCCTTCCTCGTCCTTAATGTATCTCACTTGAGAAAGGTCTTTGGTCTTTCTTTCTCTTGCTTTGGCCAACCTGAATATATCATTCTGTCCCTCCTTAGAGTCAAGATTTTTTTATAAAAAATTTCATACGCTCTTGACCTAGCTTCGCTTACAGCCTTTTTGCTTCCTTCTTTGCTATTTTGTAGTTTGTGACATTTTCCTCTATTCTATGTTCTATCCTTAGACATAGCTTTAAAGAATGCTCTTTTAATGTTTAGCTTCTCTTGCACCCCTTCACTCCACCACCAAGCGTCCTTTTGACATGGAGCTCCTCCCTTTGACTCGCCTAGTATCTCTTTGGTTACCTTTCGAATACAAGATGCTACTACCTCCCACATCTCATTTACACTTCCGCTACAATCCCAAGATAAGTCTTCTAAAACCTTCTCCCCGAAGCTCGATTGCTTCAGTGGAAGATTCCACCATCTAGTTCTAGTGGTCTTAAGAACTCTCTTTTTCTTTACCAGCCCTTTTGTTTGCACATGCAAGATTAACAAGCAATGTTGAGTTGTCAAACTCTCTCATGTGATTACTTTGCAGTCTTACAACACAACCGATCTCTTCTCCTCAATGCAAAGTAATCTATCTGTGTTCTATTTGGCCTACTCTTATAAGTAATTAAATGCACCTCCTCTTCTTGAAGAGAGTGGTTTCTATGAAAAGATCATATGCGTTACAAAATCCAGAATGACTTTTCCCTATTCATTTCTATCCCCAAAACCATGTCTTTCATGAACATTAGTATACCTGAAGCATCTTTTCCCACATGTCCATTAAGATCTTCACCTATGCAAATCATCTCTCTTTGTGGGATTCCTTGTAAAATCTTATCCAGATCCTCCAAAAAACTTGTTTAGTCCATCTGCACTAAATGAGGAGGGTAAAAATTTTGTTTTTAACTCGGCCATGGATGGTCCCAAGCCCGGATAAATGAGGAGGGTTGCGTTAGGTAGCCGACAGTCAGCATAAAACAGTCAGAGATAACTTCCTAAATAGTATTTTTAAAAAAATACTACTTAAGAAGTTGCCTTATGACAATCAGATCTTTTCAACATGGATTGAAGCAAACATGTACAAACTGATCAAGAAAAATAAGAATAACTTAGAGACTTGAGAAAATCAGATTGACTTGTTTTGACAAATAAACAAAGATTAAAAATCTTGAAAACCCTAAAAAGAGGCTTAATTGTAGATAAATCATGTTTATACAATATATTGTACCTATATTTCAGTTTGATCTAATAAATTCGTTTTAACTCCTTTTAAAATAATTATTTTTGCATCTTGTATGTAAAAAATATATAAAAATATAAAATATGTCAAAAAGAACACCGTCAATAACCTAGAAGAAAACTCAAAGTCTAGTTCCCTAAATGCCAATTTCCTATAATTTTAATTATTGTTATAAAACTCCAAATCACTCACATTCACTTCTAAATTTCGTCGCATAAAAGAAAATCTTAAAAAAATTGAAAAAAAGAAGTCAAAGGGTTCTCTTTTGGGTTTGGACCCATTGTATAGATGTCTTGAATAAACAGAAAATGTTTATATTTTATATACTCTTTATTTCGACTCTAATTAATCTTATTCATTTTTAATCAATTGAAATGCATATAAAATACAAAAATAAATAAAAATACAATATTGGCCATATACTAATATAATCCAGACATTAATTATCAATATGTCTACATTTAAAGCTCAATATCTCATACATGTGAACACCAACTTGATCATAGTCACCTTTTTAGTTGCTCATATAAAATATTTTGAATTTAAAAAATATTTTACGTGTTATATAGGATCTATATGTAGAAATTTAGGTTGTGGGGCATTTATTATATATAATATAAACTCAAATCAAACTTCAATAATTTATACAATGCACCTTTTAACTCCTTTTTATTTGTTTTCAATTTCGTACATATGTTTTTGATATTGCATTGATAATACACCTTGAGACTAAATCAAGAAATGAGTATGTTGTAATATTGTATCAATGCATGATATATATAATAAAATTATCTATACCTTATGTCTAACCAAGTAATTCTTGGATCGAACTCGAAAAGCCAGGCAACAAGTGAGTAAAGTGATAAGTCAATGTGTCTAAATCTAGTGTGCGTGTACAAGTGTGTATATGTTTATATTAATTTATCTATGGCTTTTCATACATAACAGTGCTACTAATTAGTTCATGATGAGAGAAGAAATATAGGAATGATTTCCCAAAGCAAGCCTTATACAATACAACAACTATGTAGGACATAGTAGCACAGTTCTAGGAATAAAGGGCGAAGGGAAAGTAGTAGCTATGGAAACATGGCATAAAAGACCCGAGTCAAATGCCGAGCTTCCTTAACTAAACTATAGGGCTATAATATCTATAACCCAATAAATATTGTTATAGGGACCTCAAAAACTATATCAAACTACTCGAGGCCTAATACCGATGCAAAGTTGGTTGTTAACTTTGATTTCGATAATTCGTTGTGCTGATAGAGATCACGAAGCTCTTTTATTCTATTTTTGTGGATTGTAATGCATTTGATTTTTATATATTTCTTTAAATTTTAATTTTTAAATTAAATTATAATATTTTAAATTTTTAATATTTTTTAGTTCTTTTTAATTTATAAATTTTAATTAATTATAAATATGAAATAATAAAGTAAAAAAGGAAATAAATAAATATATATAGAGAGGAAGGGTTATAATATATAAAATATAGTAAAAACATAAATAAAATATTTTTTATTTTTTTAAAATAAGAAAAATAAAAAATTTTGTTAAAAATCAAAATAGAGGAAAAATGAGGGGGCTTTAAAAATAGAGCTTGTAGTCAAAATAGCCCCTAAACATTTTACAAATATTTTCCTATATACTACTACTAACAAGGTACCCAAACACTCTTCTTTAGATTTCTAGGATTTGTGTCAATTTTTATTTATTTTTTGAAGTTTTTTATATTTTTTTAATTTTAGGATATAAATGCAATAAAAGTGAAAACTTACAATAGGAGTAATGTCTTTGTGTACCAGGAACCTACCTTAATTTTTTATAATTCTTATAGATAAGGTAAATTAGTAGAAAAATCAAATACCAACAGTAATCATAAATTACTTTCCCATTTTTTGAAAATATCAAATCACTTCCAAAAATAAAAAAAATCATGGATTGTAGAGGAAGTTAAGGCACAAATGATGGTATTTTTCTTTTTAAAGATATCGCAAACTCAAGCCAATAAAAATCAAACTAGTCCTACACACATTTAATTCTTTAGATATAATGGATGGATATTTTCAAATAGGGTCATTGCCAAAAGCTTAATCTATTTCATGGTTAAAATATCCAAGAGGCACATCCCAAATGATATCACGATGATTTTTTAAGGAATAATTATCCACAAATGCTACTTTTACTAAAAGATTCATAAATATACCATTTTAATTCCAAATATGATTAAATTAGTATTACACAAACGATAAGAATCCAACTTTCAAACAAAATAAAAATCAGAATAATCAAAGCTTAGAGCACGAAGTTATAGACCATAAATTGCATGGGCTTAATTGCAAAGTCTTCTAATCTCAAAAAAATCTAAAATTGAAATGGGAGCTTAACTGATTATTATATGAACTAGAGGGACTTCTCCGTAAATCGCCCCATGCACGTCAGCAGCACAAGGTTCCTGTTAGCGAGGGTCTCTTCAACAAAATTAGGCAAAACTGAGGGTGTTCACCTGAATCTTCAAAGTCATGAGTCTCAAGCACGTGACTCTTCTTTTTGCAACGAGCAGTCCAGATATGTTGGGTGTCTCGATCAAAGGGTCCAAA